>JAGDQP010031428.1:0-21943 GCA_022664845.1 Lepisma saccharinum
CATCTCAGGCTCAGGCCGGGATAGTGTGGAGTACAGGATGTTGAAAGGTAGTCAGTCGGATAGGGCCTAGTTTGTATGTACCATCCTGGCATTTGCCTGGTGTGACTACGGAACAACCTGTCAGGATAGGCGGCCGCTCGGACCGTTCCTAGGACCTTCCGATTGCGGGCCTCTCACCAAGAATGCAAACTAAAAGTGACTGACGTAGTGACCAAATTGTTAAAACAAAAAGTTTCTTTTCTAAGTAAAAGTGACATTGTCAGTGCCACTTTTAGTGTATTTGCATACATTTAATACCTCAATATTTTCGTTTGCATGTAACTATGAAGTGAATGACAAAGTTACTGATTTTACGGCAATCAACGTTAAAGAATATGTTATCGACATTTTTTTTTAAGGGAATATCTCCAACAAGGTCGGTTAAGATTGCAGCTGATAAGTTTTATTTATTGTCCTAAATGCAATATAATTTCAACAACTAATACACAAATTCAGCACTAACTACTTGCTTTTACGTGTGCACAAAATTACAGTAGAACGTCGTTTATCCGCATTAATTGAGACAGAGCATTGTGCGGATAACGATTTTACGGATATGCGAACATGCGTTTACTTAATGAAGAAAAACACGTATAGTATATAGAGTAGTTTTTTTTTTTAAATTATTTCTTGAAAATTGCAGTTCAGATTTCTTTTTTAACATATCAATGTTGATTTTCTCTTTTCCAGTATTACTGCATTAACAATGGACTAGACAAGTGTAGAATTTTTTTTTTTTTTTAACATTCAATTTCGCTTGTGAATACGAAAAAATTATTCGTTGGAACAAATTTTTATGGTAGGACCACTCAAATGGTTTAATGAACTGATTCGAACGCTGTGTTCTGTATCAACAGCTAAAAGCTACACTCTGAATAACGAATAAATGAACAAACGTTAAAGGCATTTCATAACAAATACTGCAATTTTTAATTGAAAGGGCATTTAATAACTACACTCATAATCTTAAATTGGCTCACATATTTGCCTCTTTTTTTCTTCGAAGTACTAGCTTTTTTATCTACTATTAATTTTCACTAATTTGAAAAAATATAGACTTTAGTGACTGTTTTATAAAATTAGGGTACTTTTAGTGTCCATCGGTTAAAAAAAGTTACTTTTAGTTGAAATAGTGACCCAGTAGGAGGCCTTCAATTGCTAAGCCAACGCTCTACACTAAGCTCGGGCGCTCGGTATCCTATCCTAAAACTTACACGTAATGTGTTACTCAATTATACCAAGTCTGATCCGTCGCCCGCTACGTGGCACCACCATCGCTATAGTCTTCTGTCTGTGTGCACATGTTCGTAGGCTATTCCTATTTACTTGATCGGGACGGGCGTAAGCCATAGTGCTGTTACCGCCCATACAATTAACTGTATCTTATCTTATCCTATTTACTTGATAAAGAACGATTTATACGAAATATAGTAATTATTCTGTATGTGTTTTCAACTGGAAAAAGTATCCTATAAATATTCCCTTCTATTTATCTTTAATTTTACCTTATATCCTTATATATATATATATATATATATATATATATATACACCCATACATTCTGCAGAAAAAAGGATCAACTGAGCAACTACGTTTCTTTATTTTCGAAAAAAAAAATATATATCAAATACCTAACAGTGTTATGAAACATAGTGAAAGGTTTTTGAGAGAAAACAATTCTCAGCAAGTTATACATACCTGAAAATTTGAAAATAAATTTGTCACACATTTGAAGTCATGTAATCCAAACACTATTAAGAAATACAATACTGCGACTGTTTTGTATTAAACTTCCTGAAGAGCTTTTTCATTTGCGCTATAAAAAAAGCTCTACATCGAATATGAGAAGAAGAATGAGGTATATCGAAATAAAAAAAAAAGGAATAAAAGAAAAACATGTATATGTTAATTGCTCCTTCCCCTCCTCCTGGAAGGAATATGATAATCAACATGTGGAGCGGTAACGAAGTACTCCCTAAGGAGTGTCCAAAGATAGTTTTCTTTGCTCTCTCTGTTGACATACCAGCAACAAATTGAGACTCGGAATTGTGAAAAAGTGCAATTTTGGTGAAATGCACCCTTTCTAAAAGACTACTTTTAAAAAAAATCTGAAAATCTGCCTAAATGATACTTCATTGTTTCTCATTTAAACAGTGCAGGCAACAGAAATGGTGATTCATATTTTTATATAGAAGCTTTCGTGAATTTAGAAAATAAGTGAGTGACACACCCTGACTAGTTATAGAACTATGGACAGTAAATTAGTTATGCGACTACACACAGTCGCCTGACGCATTTAAAACAATGGGTTTTGTAGATAATTATAGATACAGATACATACAAAAAGAAAGTAATACCTAGTAATTTGTTAATGCGTAAACTTACTAGTATGTTATATCAAATCGAGGATGTTTTAAATATGATTCTTACGTATATAATATCACTATAAAATTAACGCACGAAAAACCATTCTAAAGGTACAGTTTCGTTTAGGCGATGGTCGTATGCAATGACTGCATTCAGTGAATGCTTGCGACGGAAGCACGTAGTGGGATAGTTTCCTTTGTGCATTTGGCGCGTGCGCGACTCCCTAGTATATCTATACAATCATATGATTTACTTTTCGTGCATTACGAGTTTAAGATCTTTCTGTAAACAATATTTCTTACAGTAACAGATTTTAGGCACGATTAGAAACAACTATAATAATAATATAATCAGCATTTTAAATTAAACTCAACTTCCATTCAATATAAAACAATATAGTTACTTCAAGCTGCCAGAAAACTCTGCTGCCATCTATCGAACATCAAACTTACTAGAGGACAATCACATCTTTGCATGTATTCTCTTTCTTTCGCGTTTTACCAACAATTTTATAGTATTTTCGTGCATTCTTGACGTAGCTTTTAATTCTCATCTCTGCTGAAGTTCATATTTGGCACAAAATAATTTCAAATTCAAAGAAAACCCGAATGAAAACTGCACAACACTCTACAATGCATGCGATTGCTGCAGCTTGACTGCTCTCCGAAGGAGTCGTTGCAACAGTTGCTAGCGACACCATGCGTCCGACGCGCAAACCAAACCGGCTTCACTGATTTCCCTTCAACGTGTCAATGCAGTGGCGCGTGCAGCAGTTGCTTGCGATCTTCGTATGCGAAAATCGCACAAACGAAACTGCACCTTAACAATGTACAATTCATATTTGTGCAAACTGTTTTTGTTGCTTCGACTTCTTTGTCACTAAACTTACGAAAACGTGGTCTTAAGTTAACCCTGCAACCCCTGCATGAATACTTGTGACAGCAACGCTCGTGTGGCATGAATGTGACTCGGAGCCCACACAAAATATTAAAAGATATTGTAATACTACTGGCTATTTATTCCCGGGTCAATTAGGCCCCATAGTACCGACTGCGATCGGGCGCGTCCACGGGTTGCGGATTGTGGAACGACGACCAGATATGAGGATCAGCTGCGAAATAAGCAGAGAAATCTGACGAATAAGCAGTCGCGGACAATCGGATAAGGGAGACAATCCCAACAGAAAAAAACTGCTGCCTTACAATTAGTGGAGGGATCTACAAAGAGGACCCGACAAAAAACTCCTGGCCCTCCAGGTTGGAGGTTTGGCGTGAGGCTAACCACCTCATACCAGAAAAACACAATGGTTACAAAACCCAGTAAGTAGCCTCGGAACGACATAGGACATAACGGAAATCGACCAAAGCAATGTAAAAGGAGTAAAGATTTGGTAATTGCGACATGGAATGTCAGAAGAACAATACTACAAGCAGGAAAGATAATGGAAATAATAGATGAGATGAATAAATACAGCATAGATATACTGGCAGCTCAAGAAATCAGGTGGACAGGTTCAGAAAGAATTGACAAAAAAGATTACACCATCCTATACAGTGGACCTGAACAGAAAACCGGACAAAAAGGAGCAGGTATCATCATTAACAGGAAAACAAGGAACAGCCTAATAGAATATGAACGCATAGACAATAACAGTATCTGCGGAATATGAATAAAAGGCAAATTCAGGAACATGACGGTAGTATCAGCATACGTGCCAACAGATGATAAGGAGGATGAGGAAAAACGTGGATTTTTTTACAAGATTGGAGAATACATGCGCGAAGATCCCCAAATACGATTACGTAATTATAGCAGGCGATTTTAATGCTAAAATAAGCAAGGAAGAATTTCAGAAACATGTCGCAAGAAGCCACACACACTACACGAAAAGAGCAGCGAAAACGGAATTCTATTAGGGCAGTTCGCGGCAAGAAATAAAATGCTTATCGAAAGTATATGGTTCCCGCATAAACGAATACACTTATGAACGTGGAAAATACCCGGAACACAGGAAACGAACAAATAGACCACATACTTTCATCAAGTAGATACGGGTTATCAGTAATAGATATTAGAATCTGTCAAGGACCGAACTGTGATTCTATTACCTAATCAAAGCAACAATGAGAGAAAGGATAGCAGTGTGTAGAACGTAAAGATCACACAGAAAAAAAATGGGATTCAGATAAACTCCAACACACAAAAACAATACAGAAATATCGAGCAACCCTAGAAGAAAAGCTAGGAGAGGGTGCAGCAGAAGAGGACATTAATAAAGAATGGTAAAGGATAGAAAAGGCAATGAAGGAAGCGGCAGAAAACATAATAGGTACACAAACGAATACACGCAATGAGAAATGGTTCAGCCAAGAATGTAGAGAGGTAATACAAAGGAAAAATGAAGCAAGGAACTACGAAGCGAAGCCAATAAAGTATGCAGAAAGAAAAAAAGAAAGTATAAAAGATCAATTAGAGGAAATTGAGGAATTAAATAAACAAAATGAAAGGAAGAAGTTCTGTAGCGCCATGAACAGGTTAAAAAAAGGGGTTGCAACCAAGAATGACACGGTGGAAAGATAAAGAAAGAAGGCTGTTACTACAGGATAACGCAACTCTAGAACGTTGGACACAGCATTTCAAAGAACTGCTAATAATACAGAGCAACAAACAAGCATGGAGGATGGACCAGCTGAAGCAGAAACTGAAGAGGACAGAGTACAACCCGCAACCAAAAAAGAAGTTGTTATTGACAAAAAATAACAAAGCGCCCGGAGGAAGATGAAATAATACGATTTTTTTAAATATGGAGGACAAAGCATAGTCGAACATACCCACAACTTAATCACAAAAATTTGGAAAGAATACCACAAAACTGGACAACAGGAATTATATGCTTAATCTTTAAGAAAGAGGACAAAACAGTTTGCGGAAACTACAAAGGTATAACACTGTTTAACGTAGCTTACACGATATTAACACGAACCTACAAGAGCAACTGAAAGTAAACATGGAAAAGTTAATAGGAGAGTACCAGTGTAGATTTAGGGAGAATAGAAGCACTACCGACCAAATCTTCATAGCCAGACAAATGATAGAAAAACACATAGAACATGATCTCGATCTACACATGTTTTTCGTGGATTAGAAACAATCCTTTGATAGTTTAAATAGAGAAGACTTGATAATAGCAATGAACACAGTAGAAATACCAAAGAAACTGACACAACTAGTAGCAATGAGAATGACAAACTCCAAAGCAATAGGGCAGCAACTTACAAACAGTTTTCAAGTGACATCCGGAGTCAAGCAAGGAGACGGATTATCCACTACACCATTCATAATAGCCCTACATTATGCAATAAACAAAATAGATCAGAGAGGAAATATTTTCACAAAGTCAAGCCAGATTTGTGCCCATGCAGATGACATAGTCATAGTTACAAGATTCGAACGAAGACTGAGGCAAGTATTTACGGAAATACAGCAAGAAACAAAGAAAATGAGTCTAGAAGTGAATGAAAGGAAAACAAAATATATGATAATCTCAACATCGGAAAGAAGAAGGAAAACCAGAAACCTAAAGATAGGCCAGGAATCATTTGAAGGAATAGATAAGTTCAACTATCTCGGAAGCGTCACAGACAATATATAATAATATAAGAATAATAGAAATAATATAAGCACGTGTGTGCACGACAGAATACAGGTAGAGAACAGAGCATATCACGCCAACCAAAAACTATTCAAAAGTAAACTAATATCAAGAGCTACTAAACTGCAAATATACAACACAATGATACGACTTCGAAAGGAAAATTACAACGATGAGTTAGAAGACATCATCAAAAAACAAACTATAATAAGATATATCAGAAGCCAACGAATAAGATGGTTAAGCCAAGTAGAGAGAATGAGAGATTGAGCAATGGCAAAGAAAACGATGGAAGGAAAACTGTATTGTAAAAGGAAAGTAGGAAGACCAAAGAGAAGATGGATAGATGATGTGATGAGTTATCTCCAAAAGATGAAAGTAAGAGGATGGAAGCAAATGGCTAAAGATAAGAAGAGAAGAGCTTGCACAGGAGATCAAAAGCTCACCCCGAGCTGTGGCGCAGAGAAGTAAGTAAGTAAGTATCTGGTTATTTATTAGTTCACAAATCATGACTCAGAAATTAAGTGATATACAATTAATTTATATTGTCCACGGTACAACAGAGGTCGACCGAGGGATGATGGTCATCAAAAAATAAGAAATGTTAGTGACTTGGGAGGAAATTCTGCCGCGTTTCGGAGCTAAAGTCAAATATTTATTCTTTACTTTAGCAGGCGAGGTTCAGCTAACAACAAAATTAATGCCAAATAGAAAAACAAAAGATAAAATAATCGTACCTGATAAGTACACAATACTGTAAAGTAAATGCTAAAGTAGAATGTTGCTAGTCTGCTAATTAAGTAAATATGCACTTAAAAAGTTCATAATTAATTAGCATTGGGTATGGGTCCACGCTTTTGCACAAAACGATCGAGTTGTACATGAAAGTTTGTTCCTTGGAACATCAAATATAAACCTATTATGTGTAACATAATTCTGAATACTAGATCTAGACATACGCTTTTAATGAAGATAAGCGGGAGATTTCTTGTGAATAGTCAGGGTTCCCACTCATTTGCCAAGATCAAATTCCCTGGATTTCCAGGTACCCCATTTTGTATATATATATATCATAATTCCATGGGAAAATAAAGATCATGGTTGCATGAAAATAAAGATACATCAAAATATTTCACTATTCTTTCTTAAATTGCTTCATGGTTGGCACATTAGCCTCCAAGTAATTTCAAAAACGATCTAACATTAAATGCCTGCTATAGCTAAATGAACTTCAAACAATAAGCTATCAAATTCCCTAACTTTTCCAGGACTTTTTAGTGCTAAGCTGGATTCCCTGACTATTCCAGGTTTTCCAGGTGAGTGGAAACCCTGATAGTGTTACTAATCATGCAGCAGAAACGAAAGAACCTTCTTCGATATATTGTCAAAATACTGTTCTCCTTTAATGTTCGAATTTACGAAGGTTGAAAGCAAAAAGGAATACAGCAAATTTGGAATCTTTGAATGGATCTGACTTTGCTGGTTTGAAGTGAAGAGCCATATCACTAGAACCAAACAAGGGGATCATTAATATCTGTATTAAATATAATTTTGTTTTTAGTATAATCAAATCACGAGTTCCATACTCATCTTAAGTTTTAAAGCAAGAGAATAGGCCTACGTGTTAGCTACATGAAGATTCCAGTTTAGATTTATAGCCATAAATAAACCAAGATTTTTAATATTAGAGGAATATGCTGAGCTATGGTCGACGATTACAAATTTTATGTTTAATTCCGATGGTTTCAGTTTCTAAACTTGGGTAGGTACACCTATAACAGTTCAAGTACATTTTGATGGAACGATGACTAACTCGTTTTCGCTACTCCGTTTGTGTATATTATGAAGGTCCTTATTAAGAAGAGCTATTTATCACTTGATATTTTCTGGTGAGGATTTAATAAACCAGCGTTGCAGTGAATTTTGGAGTTTTGAACAACTGGAACTAAATCTGCAACATATAAAGGATACAAATATTAGTCTAATATTAATCCCTGTAAAACACCTCTTCTCAGAGACAAGGGTTGAGAAACTTTGATGTCAGGAAATGTCAGAAAAACACGTTATTCTCTAACGAGGACATGTTCCGATTTGTACAATTTCCAAAGAGGAGGACATTTTTTTTTTCAGAACCTAAAATACTGTATTTTATATCCGCTAATTTCCCAGGCTTACGAAAAATTTTGGAAAACAGAGAAAGGGAAGACTTTATTTAGGAATGGGGAAAATCCCAATCATCCCCGCTACAGTTCAACTAACTTGAAGACTTTTGTTAGATCCAAACTAACTAACATTACTACAAACGAACCGCTCAACGCTTGTAATATTTCATCCGTGATTTCTGAAAGAGCTGTAGTTGTACTGTGAGTACTTACGAATTCTGACTGACCTGAAGGTAAAATGCTTTCATTTCTAATTAAAGTATTAAGTTGTTGCGGGAAAAAAATAGGCCACGTTGGGTATATTTGTTCATTTTGGTGTAGATGTGTTTATTGTACAGCTAGCCACGATGTGTCAGTCACTATTTTCAAAAATCCACGGGAACTCCTACACACAAATATCATCATTTCTGTTTGCACACAAATATCATCATTTCTGTTTGCAATGTTCAAATTACGAACAATGAAGTATCATTTAAACAGATTTTCTGATTTTTAAAAAAGGAATTTTTGAAAAAAACTGGCCTATATCTTTTCAAATTGTACCTTTTTTCACAATTCGAATCCCAATTTTTTGCTGGTATGTCACCAGAGGAAGCAAACAAAAGTACATTTGGACACTCCTTAGGGAGTACTTTTTTAGTTCTCCATGTTGATCATCACTGCATTACTTCCAGGAGGAAAAAAAAAACACATGTTCGGGTTTTTTTCTCTGATTTCTTTTCAGTTGGATATAGTTCGTTCTTCTGATATTCGCTCTACCTGTTCCATAATGCAAATGAAAGAGGTCTTCAGGAAGTTTAATACAAAGAAGTCACCGTCTTTTTATCTCTCACAGCCTTTGAAATACATTACATGACAATGTTCACTCTTCCGAAAATACATATAAGATGGTAAAAATGGTAAGGAAAAAAAAAAGGATTCTTACATTGGAGAATATTAAGACTACAGGAACTTCACAAACACAATAAAAAAGCGGCAACGTTTCGCAAAAGCGTTTTCACATGGTACGAAAAAAGAGAGAGAGAGAGAGAGAGAGAGACAGCGAACTGGTGCGAGACTTGGGCTAAGACGCCATGCTGCCAACGATGTTGGTTAACAGTGTTGCCAGGTTATGGAGGAGGGAAAAAGACTAGATGTGTCAAAGAAAAACATTAAATGGAGATGAAAGTGCGGAGTTTACTAGAAGTAGGTCAAGGATACGGGGATAAATAATCAGAGGGGAGGAGGAAATAATAATAATAAAAATAATAAAGATGAAAGGGAAAGGAAGAACAGAGGAACAATATTGAAAAATTGAATAAAAGTGCAAGTAGAGACGGAACATAGAAGAAAATGGAAGACGACGACACTGCGCTGTAGGGAGTTTGCTGTAATCTGAACTATACTATGACGTCATATGGAAGTGTCTTTTTTACGTTTTGACGCAACTTATCCTTTCGTTGTTGTTGAATGCTTTCTGTAATAATCGTTTTTATATTAACACAGTTTCTTGTTTCTTACAGCTTGTGGCAATATTTATATTGCTGACTTTTATAATATAGAGCAGATGCTAATATTAGTATGTTGAGGATAGAAAAGCCAAACTAGCTGTACAATATCTATCAAAGGATTATTATATGAGTTGCTATAGTTTAATAATAATAACAAACCGGCGTTACAGACCGATAGGTCCTGAGCCTGCCCCAACGACATCTGTCCGCGCTTGGTGGAACTGCATCCATCTGAGTGACGGCAGTGTGGTCAGGATTGCGCGTCATCTAGCCACGAACAGGTGTATTAGGGGCTTTCTAGACCGAGTGGTCGTCACGTCTTTATTCACGTGACTCCCCAGTTTTCCCCACGACGCTGGGTGGACGCCGAAAAGTGGAACTCCAGCCAGGAATTGAACCCGGGACCACGCGGACATGAGTCCAACGATCTAACCACTAGACTATGGAGCCCCTGAGCTGCTATAGTTTATAGATACTAAAAGGTATGAATGGTATTTGTTATTCTTGTTCTTATTTGGTGATATATGTTATATTTATGGATAGTGGTATCTTGTTACCTGTGGATGTGGGCCAAAGCTTCCAACGAGTTGGTCATTATTAATATTAATTTCAATGAAGTTTACCCTATTATTGAAAACCTTGCTTATTGGAACAAGTATACTTTAAGGTGTACTACTAGCATATTAATACCCGACTACATTATTTTGACCAGCATTCTTAGTTAACTTTAGAGTTACAGGCAGCTGAGGCCGGGTTCATGGTTGGCGGAAAGGATAGATGTACGTCTGCTTCCATCTCTGTAACTGTGGCAGGTAAGTCCGGGTTCAGGACTTTCAGGATTCTGACTCGAAAGGTTTCGTCAAAGGTGCAGTCGTGATAAGAAGTGTGTTCAGGTATGGGGAGGTGCGGAAGTTGTGATTTGGAGCAGTAGGTTGTTGATGGGAATATATATTCAAATTTTCAGATACCTATAACTCTGTTAAATTAATTATCTTTTTTCCCAAAATCCCCTCATTGTGTTTCATTACACTGTTCGGTGTACCATATACAATCCCCCACCCCAAACTCTAAAATGGTCACTTGACACCTCGTGCAAGATATGAGATTAAATAGATCTATCAAAATAAAACTCCAAACTGTCGGGTGCAGTTTATACATGCCAAAATACTGCTTTTATGTGTTCAGTTACACCCACCAATAACAACTGCAGCTTACAAATGTAATTTACCACCAGTATCGCAACTTACCTATCCCTTGCTGAACTGCCCATTGTAAAAGCACTTGCGCCGGTGACTTTCCCAAGGCCTTGCTGATTTCATTAACAGTTGGATCTTGTAATAGATTCTTATTACTGGTAGTTCCTAGCGAACTATACGCTTGTAAATGGATATCATGCTCCTTACAAAACCCTAAGAGATCAGATTGCACGTAGTGAGGATGATATTCGACCTGAAACAGTCAAATGAAAAATAATGAGAATGTATATGGAAATAGTACTAATATTATTATATAATACAAATCAGGTAACTAGCTATAATGTTTTTAATCACACTGATTTGTCTAAAATCATTTTATAGAGAAGCAATGAGCAATTTTAATACATTCATTAAAGTTAAAATCCAACTGTGGGTCGAAACACACAGTTAAAAAGATCAACCAAACACAACAACTACCAAATTTGCCTAGCTCTGTAATAAAACTTCTCAGGAAGAGAATGATCCACCTAAATAGATTGATTGAGATCACTTACCGACACGGTTTATGACCAAAATGTATATAAACTAAATAATAATAATAATAAATAAAATGGAAAAGGCCAATCTGGCCATGTTGTTAAAAATCATGATACATAATATTTTACTAGATCTAATCAAGCTTCCTCATGTGCTCCTACACTACATTAAACGTGCCCCCCCCCCCCCCCATCCACTCACCCCAAAAAATAGATGATGTTTGTAGACATTGTATTTATAAAATGAGTTTGCAGATTTGCCAAGCCATACTTCGGGATATACGCCAATTCGAAAAACTAAGGTAAAATTTGAAATTGAACAGTGCAGACTGCTTCACATATTTTGAGTTTTTGAATCATATTACACTACAGGGAATCAACCTTTGACTGTGATTTTCTTTTCTTGGTATAGAAGGCAAAATTAATAAGAAAAGAAATATTGGATTGTCTCGGATACAGTAGAGGTATACAGAAATGAAGAGGGTATAGGTTCAGCTTTGAAATTCTCTTTCTTCAGTATAACGTTATAAGGCATGATATCTTCGTAATGTCTAAATTAGGTATGTCTACTTAGTTTTTATTTTAAACAGTAAGTTAACCCGCTGTGGAGGCACGCAGCTTAGAGCCCTGCTGTCGGTTATATTGGTTTTGGTTTCCGAGATGTTTCCTTATCGCTTTCATCAGATGACGATTTGGAACCTAAGCAAAGGCTCTGGCGCGCATCATTCCGCCTTCCTTAACTCAGAAAGAGTGCTAAGACACGTGACGGGCTCAGGCCATAGCTGCCTGCTTGGTTTCTAGACTTAAGGGTTAATACTAATGTTCTTTCAAAAGCATTGCCGAATTAACGTGCCATGCAGCATTAAAAGAATTATTTCGAAGAAATCACAATCTTACCTTACTAGAGTTATAAGTGATCGTACAGAATCTGAGGCTGACCTCGTCTTTATAATAACCTTTCTCGGCCGCGGGAGAAGGGAAAGTAATAGCCCTAGCGTTATTTCAAAATACAATTCTGGTATTCGCCTTATTTTGCTTGCTTTTTATCCAGAAAGATGTTTTAAAATGAAAGTATTTTACAAAGCGATGGATCTCCGATGCGTTACAATGGATAAATTTTATCAAGTCCATGAACTCTACATTCGTGTAGTTTTCACTGTCCAGTTTTCGGGTTTCCTTTGAATCCATTCTTAAGAGACAATAAAGTTTAGATGGAAAAAATAAAAAATTCAACCGATCTGCCTATGTCATACTGCCCGTGTGGAATCTGTGTTTTTCTTTCATTATATGGTTTACACTTGCAGCTACAGCTTAAACCAATTGCAAGTCTGAGGGATTCCGTCCTTCGGCGAGCACTCTTCTGCGGCCAGATGTAATGGCTAGTGTCTTATCTAGATACCATACCGACGTCAGCCTGGTGAAACTGAGAAAAACCCTAAAACATGTTAATATGGCTGGTAGCAGAATTCAAAACTACTTGCCTCCCCAGTGCCGATCCTACGTCTGATGGCTATATATGACAAGTATTTGTTGTATTTGTGTATTTTGTTTCAATTTAAACAATGATAGTCCGGCAACTTCGTACAGCAAATGAGAATAATTTAAACCACACACATTTTCAAAACTATTAACTCACTTGATTAACAGCTGGTTTCAAGGCACTTGTTTGCATTAATTCCTGCAAATGTCTCACTGTGTAATTCGACACACCGACGGAACTTAATAAACCTTCTTGGTGGAGCTCAGATAGTTCTTCCCAGCTTTCAGTTCGCAAGGTCTTATTTTCCGGGCTGTTTATGTGAAGCTTTCCTACACCAGGCCAATGAATCAAATATAAGTCCAGATAGGTAGTTCCTAACTTGGAAAGAGAGTGATTCACCGCCCTGCGAACATTGCCTTTACCATGATCACGTGGATCTGAAACATACAAATCTTTGCATTGTACTTATTTAACTTACAAAGATGATGACTTTGACACAAATATCCATAAAGATGCGCCACATAAATACATATATTTTACACTGAACAGTCAAGGAGGAAGAATTATCACAAATAAATAAACATCATGCTTTCACCAGTGCAGGCAAATTCATAGAGAAAAAGAAGAAATGAAAAGGAATGACAAACAGGACAGAAAATGGTAACGAAGACCAGCTAAGATGCCATTATGAACAACTCAACGTAATGACGACTTAACCAACTCTCGTTAGCTCTTGCTTTCGCAATGAACAATCGTTGGTTTCGATTGAGTTATTCAAAACAGCGGCCCTTTTTCTCTTCATTTTGTAAGTATGCACGCAACGGAAAGCTTGTTATTTATATAAATCTGTTTGTAACTTTTGTTCTCCGTTGACTATTCTGATAATGTCACAATACACACACACCAAAAAAAAAGTCCTGAAATATTAGATTTTTGGAAAAAGAAATAATATGAACAGAAATTCTATCATGCCTGTTTCTGTAGAGTGAATCTAGTCTATAACAAAACCATGAAAACAGATACAGCTTACCAAACCTTCTTTGGAAAACACGTACTTTCATCTTTTCTTTACATTAATGAATGTCCATGTTAACAAACATTTTACATTTTTTTTTTTTTTTTTTTTTAAATAGAGCGTTTTGTTTATGGCTTTCACAGTTTATACAAACATTTGGAAAAGCACATCAAGGCGACTCTGAGAAGCGCGAAATTTTGAAACTCAAAATATGGGAAGAGAATAAAAGATATTTTAATACATTTATTGATGACAGTTATTACTACAGAGTGTGCCACCGATGAATTACCCACTACACAGTTATTTCTTGAAGACGATACCATCCAGGTGGCTCCCCAACTCTGTGCAGACATTCCTGCAGTCTATTACGAATATCTTGCATTCCTCTACGTCACAT
This sequence comes from Lepisma saccharinum, assembly GCA_022664845.1. Lineage (NCBI taxonomy): Eukaryota > Metazoa > Arthropoda > Insecta > Zygentoma > Lepismatidae > Lepisma > Lepisma saccharinum. The sequence goes on from JAGDQP010031428.1 coordinate 14,335, forward strand.
TTTAAGAATAATGGTGATTTCCTCTCGATTTTCAGTACTTTATTTGTCGCTGATCGACTGGTGCCACAATAAGAACTAGGCACACTGTAAGGTCTGGAGATCTTGCAGGCCATGAAATATCACAGTGTTTCGAAACTACACGGTTGCTAAATAATTCTTGTACGGCTGCCATATATATTTTTTTATTTGTATGACATTGCTCTACTTTATTGAAACCAGCTGTTTTCAATCGCTTGTGGAAATCTCTCTGATTCGCACGCAACAAATGTTTCCAGCATGACAGGCATCTCAAGGCTGGAATAGGGTGGAGGAGAGGATATTGCAAGGTAGTCGGGGCCAGGGTCTAGTTTTTAGGCACCAATCCGGCATTTGCCTGGTGTGACTGACGAAAAACCTTGGTCACGATAGGCGGCCGTTGGGATCGTTCCCAGAACCTTCTGATGGATAAGCCAACGCGCTACCAACTGAGAAACAAGTCCATACTTCTTTCTATAATTTCCTCCGTCACAACATAGTGCGGGTTGTCTTGGGCGCACGAAAAAGAACTTCAAAACTAAATGCAATTTTAAGTGCGTTAGGTGTAATACAGAGAGAAAAGGTGCTACATTTTCGTGAGTATGGAAAACAGGACATTTTTCTGGCGTAATAAATTATAGTAGAATTGTCCTTTACAAGGAGCATGCAAATTACTACGACCACAAATATAATAATATAAATACACACAAAAAATAATACAATACGTCTCGTTGTGCCATAGTAAGATCACATTAATTACAGATGCATTTTTAAGCGATTTCTTGAACTTGTTACTGGAAGTACTGAAACATATTCCTAACTAATTCTACTGAATAAATACCGAAACTCGTGAATATGCGGTAACCGAGAAGGCTAGGGCGCTAGGCCGCCGTTCATGAGGTTGAGGGTTCGAATCCCGCCTGGGGCATGGATGTTTGTGGATTTTTAACTCATTGAATTCATAGCATCGTGACGGGTCGAAGTCCGAGTTACTAAAAATGGCTCCAAAATTTGTTTCGTTAATGTGCAGAAAACTCACAGTATTTACACTACAAATGTCAGTATTTACACTTCAAATGGAAGTTCAAATGTGCACAGTGATCTCAGAATAAAGAAAAATATCTGTATCCATCATTGTAAAGTATCAGGCCAACTGGTTAGTACGCTTACCTCTGCTGCGCGTGGTCCCGGAATCAAACTCCGTGAGTGTAGACTGAACCTACTTAAAACAAAAACAAAGCAAAAAGGTAGGTCTCGTCCTTAGAAGCTCTCAAGATCATTTAGGAAGTCAATAATGATTTAACCATTGCAGCGTATCACAGCTGTATCGCATCAGTGTAAAATGTTCTTCACTTCAAGATAACGTTCTGGGTTTCTCGTGTATCAGCAAATTTTATCATAACTTATGATTTCTAATACCAGTTGGTGTCCCCGGTGGGTGAGTGGTTTCGCTTGTCGCTTTGTAATAAAGGATCTCTTTGGGTAGGATCCTCGGTAGAAGTACAAGTGGTTCAAAGTTGACTTGAAACTCTAGGTCCTGTCTGGAACCATCAAATCTCAAGCCTGCGTTAACGGCAGAATACGCATACTAACATGAGTATAGCAGGTTTTTGCATCAAAACTATACTTAAAACAAAGAAATATAGGGAAAACGTTAAAAGAATATTTTACCTTGTAGTTCGAAAAGTAGTAAAGACATAGTCCCCCATAATCTAGAGGTGAAGGTAATGCCTTCAGCTTAACACCGATGAGACGGAACTAGCTACTCTAAGTTTTTCGTTAGCAATATCAGGCGAATGCCGGAATGATAATTTAAAACAAGGTTATTTATTTATTACCTTAGATTCTGAACGATCAGTTATAACATTACGGTAAGATTTTGATATTTTCAAAATAGCTGTGATAATGATGTTACGTTCATTCAATCATTTTGTACTTACATTATTAATTCACTTTTTCAAATTTAATTTAACTTGCATTTATTGGGCAGCTATGACTTAAGATGCGCCAAACATTTTAGCACACTTTCTGGGGTAGGGAAGAAGAATGTAGCAGCCAGGGATTTTTGTTTAGGTGTCATATGAAAGCGATTAGGAAATTCACGGAAACCTCAGTCAGTACAGTCAACAGTAGGACTCGAAGCTGCGTGCCTTCCCAGTGGTTACCTTTATAGTTAAAAATAAATACTAAATATACGTACCTAATTTAGATGTCAAGAAAATATCCTGTCTTTTGAGGTTGTATTTAGGTAAAAGAGTTTTTAACGCTAAACCTATATCCTCTTCATTTCTGTAAACTGCTGCTGTATCTGAAACAATCCAATATTGCTTTTCTTATTAATCTTGCATCCTATACAAAGAAAAAAAAATATATATAGTCAAAAGTTTTTTTTTTATCGTGTAATGTAATTTGATTTGGAACTTACACATATGCTAAGCAGTTTGAGGATACCATGATAACCTTAGAGAGGAATTATCTAAACGATGTAACAAAAGTATACGAATTGGATGGCATATACAATATGAACTGTGGGGGATCCAAATTTACATTTCCCCGTCAAAGTAACCCAATCAGAACTCCTAACCCACGGAAAACGAGCACGCAATTTCCATTGACCTAAAAATCTCAAATTCAGCAAAAATATTCCGCAACAGATCATAATTATGGAGAAAAATCAGTGAGTCAAAATCGGCTCTTCTTCACTACCTCAATAACCCCAACCACTTGAAACCTGAAATGCATTTCAGATTACGAAGTTGAAATTTGTTGAAGATTCCCCAGCACTTTCTAACCACAAAACCACCTCACTAAAATAACATGCCAACAACGAGGAAAACAAAATCATTGTAAGTACAATGTATCAAATTAGATAAATTAATTATTCGCGTTTTATAAAAGCCATGACTGACGCAAAGGACATAATTGTATTATACCCTATTATAACTCACGTTTTCACAGTTTTATCACGGTTATTCCAGTTCAATGGGAACTTATTAATCCATACTTGTATAAACAATATTTTACATTTTCAGAACCTTCACAATTACTTATACTCAGACAATACTTTAGTTTCAAATATGCCTAACGTCATTTTACCTACATATGGCAGATGTTCAAATCAATTTTTCCTAATATGGCCGCCGTCATTTAAACTATCTTTACTGTTACAATTCTTTGGCATCTTGCAACAGTGACGGTTAAATGTTTGTTCGTGTTATAGCTAATTTTGGGAACATGATTTGCGAACAGCCCGAATTGCATGAAACTTGGTACACATATAGGGGGCAGCAGTGTATTAACATGTGTATGTATTCCAGCTGTTCTTAAAGCATCTGCTGCGAATTGTGAGCCAGAGAAGAAAAGAGACAATGCAGAACAACATCACAGGCAAAGCGGACAATGTGCCTATGTGTAATGTGTAAATTCTAAACGGTCAAAAATAGCCTGAATATTGTGCCAATTAGTCTCTATCATGTGTTAGTGTGTATTGGAAACCAACTAGAAGTGATTTACACATGAGGGCACGTGGAAGAGCAACAGTTGAAGAACAGAAACTGGCAAGCTCGATCCTAAGCGCCAGAGGTGAGCACGAAAATCACAGAGATCAGAAATATATAGAGCTGTAGAGTTTTTACCCAACAACTACTGGTACGTTGCAGAAATGGTGTTGTGAAGACGATATCCATCCGTAAAAGATATCTATAAAAAAAAATGCCTGGCAGTGAAGGCTTAAAAACTTGTAAGATATGTGAAACAATTGCATAATCTATAGACCTAACCTTTATTAAGGTATGTTGTACCCTCAGAAACGTTTAATATTTCCTAAATTCAAAAAATCCATAGCTTGTTTGGGAGCATCTCTTTTCATATGATTATAAGTTTAGGTCCCTTGGTAGCAAAGCCATAGCAAAAGGGACCTTATACTCTCGCTCATGGAGTTCGTCCGTCCATGCCCAGAAATTAAATTTCAGGAACTACAAGGCGTAGTTCGAAAGGTATTGGTTAGACTAGATCAGAACCGCTGGAAAGGTCTTGATTGCTGCAGTAATTCAATGTTGTCAAACCATTCTTTAAAAATCAATTGTTTAAATTACTTTCATTCAGTTAGACGTAGCTGCACCTAACTTGGCACAAATATTATTCGACACAATATAAAAATACTGAGTGAACCCACGCCTCCAAAGTACCCAAGTTACCAGTGCTGCTACCCAATTTTCTCTAAAATTATTGTTTTCAAATTACTTTCCACTACTTTAGACACTGCAGCACCAACTTCGCATAAACATTATGATACACTAGATCATATTGTGGGTCTCCCCATCTCCAAGCACCCCGTGGTCAGTGTTGCCAACTCGTGTTCAGAAAATATATATCATGAACCACAAAGTGTAGAGACATGGCTGAGGTGTCGTTGGAAAGGTCTCGGCTAAACTAGCTGAGTCGTCGGAATAGTCTTGATTGGTACAGTGGGATTACCAACCGATTGTTTTTAAATTTAATTTTTCAAATCGCTTCCATTGCAAAAGTCCTATCTGCATCAAGATTGGAATAAACATTACTGGATAAAACAGAAACGTTCTGTGGTATTACCGTACCGAACACATGAGTTGTAAGTATTGCTAACCTATTTTCTATATAATTCATTTTTTTAAATTCCTTCCATTACGTTAGACAGCAGCACGAAATTTGGCTTAAACATCAATCGACACAATAGAAGAATATTGTGTGTTTCCCGTATCTAAGCTCTGAGTCGTCAGTGTTGCCTATAAAAATGAATGCTTGCGTGCCTATAATCCTATCAAGGGAAGGGAAGCTAAGCGATTGTTGGGAGAATTGCAGCTTTAACTTGTTTAACTTACAAACCACAAAAAAGAAGAATATTTTAGCTACAAGAACTACATTGTGTCGTCAATGTGTAATAAAAATACGAACCATTTAACATTATGATGCTTTGTGAGTTAAAAAAAAATAAGGAAATAAGTTCAAATCTGAATTTGAATGGTAAGTGATAATTTCCCCTTACAGAAGATCAGCTCTCTTTTTACACCTTTGAAGTACAATTTATTTAACACTAGAACGAACCCAATAGGAAACAATGAACCATATGATGCAGACAACCGGGTTGCAAGTTTCGCGCCAGAAACAATTTCTCCTGGAGACATTTTATTGGAGCAATTTGAAACAAATAATTTACTTGCTATATTTCATACATATCTATTCTGGAAAAAAAATATCTGAAAAGATTGCGAGACATGAGAGCATATGGCACTACGTGATTTGGCGCAAAATGACCCATAAAGGTCTTGGTCTATACAGAAACATTACGTTTACTTAAAGTAGTGTAATTTGTACACTGTAAGTTCACATGGGATACATGAGTAAGTAAAAGTTCCTCATTGAGAGTCTTCTGGTGCAACGTGCCTGTTAAGTTCATTTTTAGTTTGTACCTTACTTACACACGTTTTCTTAATCGTCATATTTTCGACGCGTACATCAATCGAGAGAAAGTACGTTTGATATATTGCCTTATTGCACTTTTGGAGCACCATACCTCTGTATGTAAATATGTTCTTAGACGACGTAACATATGATTCACTTTTGAACTCAGCAAATTAATATCAAACATTCAAAATGACGATATATATAAACAAAACTGCAGAAGTCGTGGCCTATTGACATCATAAAGAAAGTCGTAGATATAGTAGATCATTGTGAAACTGTAAACCTTAACATATATAATAAGGAATAGCCATTAGAGTCAGCCGGGTGGCCGAGCGGTCTGCGGCGATAAGCCATCGGCTCGAAGGTCCCGGCAGGGGCATGGGTGTGGATTTTAACACTCACCAGCTAAAGGCGAATCGTGACGGGCCGAAGCCCAAAGTTACTAGACAGGCGTATATAAAAACAAATTGAATTTATTTTAAGGCCTTTAGGCAACTATGGCTCAAGCCGTATGAATGATGATGGCATGAATTGGTGGAATGAAGGAAGTGGGAGGAAACGGGAGCACCCCGAGAAAATCCACGCACACGGTGTTTGTCCACCACAAAGCCCACATGGCACGAGAAGGAATCGATCCGACGACCCCTGGCACCAGAGGTGAGCGCTCTACTAACTGAGCCACCGTGACCCCACTATAAAAATAAAGTTTACTAAAAGTTTTTACTAATAGCCATTAGTATAACAGATACAGACTTTTATTACAGAAGGCCTGTATTTATTTGTAAGAATAAGAAAAGGGTTTCCTTTCGTAAGAACCCATATGATGACGTACATTGAATTGTAGTTTCCTAGTCAGAACTTGAGGTACCGTATTTGCTGGCATATAGGACGCACCGGCGTATAAGACGCACTCTCTTTTTTAGGAAGATTTTCGAGGGAAAAAAGTGCGTCTTATACGGCGACAAATACGGTATATATCGTGATTCCGTGCTAACTGACTTACATAAGATTAGACGCATCTCATACATCGTTTACCTGCACGTAAACCAGACTTGAATACCCGTACTTCATTGAAGATGGTTCTTGACGACGTAATGTTTATATATCCGTAAAAAATAAACAAGAGAGAGTCTCTCAGAACAATGCGTGATGATGAGAAAGATAATAATGTAGAACTACATTCTTATTTTAAATAAGACGCTATAACAAAAGAAAACCAAAGCGATCAAGTTACAATGCTGCAATCAACAACCTTACGAAGTAAAGTAAATAAACGTAATTCTGCCTTACGGCAACCTGCATATCAGTTCTTTAACTGCTTGGTAGAATGCCACCCCTTGTTGTCCTCTCCTATCCATTTCAGCCTAATACGTATAATACGCTAACTAGGTATGTAAACGCGTAGGACCATGGCATTAAAGTGAATTCTTGAGAGAGAGTAATTAAAAAAAAAAAAACACACACACACATTTCGTACAGTGTAAGTTACTTGAAAAGCGTGAAAAAAAAAATGCAACCGTAACAGGGCCTTTTCATCTCAAATCGGGCAAAATCACGAAAAAGTTGTCAGGTGACCATGAGCAATATCGTTCAAAAAAATATATGTGAAAGGCCCATGTGTGTAATGAACATTCCCAAGATATTTCAGAAAAATATCCAATGGGGGCACCAAGATGGCGTCGCGCCCCGAAAATGACACCAATGAAAATACAAGAAATCAGCCATAACTCAGGAACCGTTACAGATACAGCAATTATTTTTGCACCGTTGCAAAGCTAATTAAATCTACATATAGTTGTGTTTAGCACGTTGCAGTACAGTGAAAGGAATTGTGGGAATTAAGGAAAATGGCGGGGGAAAAAATGCAATTTTAAAAAATCAATAACTCAAAACCCCACCCTCAATTTTTTTAAAAAATCGCGGAAATATCCAGGAAAGGGTACACTATGAAATAAAAACGTAAAAAACAGTAGTATTTTGGTAGTATTTTTACTATGAGCCATAATGGAAGATGATAGAACATGGTTTGCGGCAAACATGTACGCATACAAACGACAACCTAGCCAAGTGTGCACACATTTAAAAACAAGGGAAGACATCCAATGGAAGATAAGAATATGTACAGTACTCACCAATGTAATTAAACCCCTTT
>JAGDQP010031429.1:0-12648 GCA_022664845.1 Lepisma saccharinum
CCTTGGTCTGCTGCTATCCTCATCCATGTAGCTCCTGAAAAACGCTTGATTTCATCTACTCATCTTTCATTTCGACGTCGTGTCGGTCGTTTATTTTCTCTAGGAATCCACTGTAGTACATTTGTCGTCCACCTTTCCCATCTGTTCATCTAGCTATGTGACCGGTCCATCTCCACTTCCTCTTCTTTGCAGTCTTGATTACATCCTCTACCTTTGTTTATGCGCGAATGCATTCACTTGTCTTCCTGTCTCTCCTGGTTATTCCTAGCATGCATATCTCCATTGCTCTTTGTGTGACTCTCAATCTTTGAGTCGTTTGTGCGTTCACAGTTTCCAAGTTTCACAGCCGCACATCATCACAGGTAAGATACATTGATTATAAACTTTACGCTTCATACACATTGGTAGTTTGCTTTTGAAACTAAAGTGTAGTCTTCCAAACGAACTCCATGCCATTTTATATCTTCTATTATTTCATCAGTCAACTTAGCATTCGATGTTTTGAGCTGGCCTAGGTAAATATACTCATCAACTATGCCTATTGGCTCTCCGTTAATCTTTACTTCCTTCTTTGCAGCATGTTGATTGTATATGACTTTTGTTTTGCTTAAATTCATTCTAAGGCCTATTGTCGAACTCTCATTACTCAGTTCTTCCATTCTGGTTTGTAGTTCTTCTGCACTTGAAGTAAACAAGACTACATCATCAGCGAACCGTAGGTGATGAAGATATTCGCCATTAGTTTTTATTCCAACTTCATCCCAGTTTAAATTTTAGAACACTCTCTCCAGGACCGCACAAAACAGTTTTGGGGAAATTGAATCTCCTTGCCTTACCCATTTTCCAACTTTAATTTTTTCACTTTCTTAATGTAGTCTAATGACAGATGTGGCAGTGGAGTAATTGTTTCGCAGTAACTTGATGTATGCACTTTCGATGCCTTGATGTATGCCAGTGATTTAAGTACTGCTGACAAGGTGACCGAATCGAAAGCTTTTTCAAAATCTATGAATCCCAAACATAGTGAAAGTTCGTATTCACAACTTAGTCCTTTTCACAACTTCATTCAATGTTTGTATGTGGTCAATTGTGCTAAATCCACGACGAAATCCTGTTTGTTCCCTTCCCTGGTTAAAATCTAAGTCTCGTTCAATACGATTCAAAATAACTTGGTGAACATTTTATATAGAACTGATAGTAAACTAATTATATTTTAGTTTTCCACGCGTTCTTTGTTCGGCAAATTATGGCATGCAGTACGATGAAATTAGAAATCCAATATTCATTTGTCATTGCAGTCAGTGTCTATAATCAGAGTGTCTTTTTATTCCGAGACTTAAAAGAGATCTGGCTGGATCTCTTTTCACAGCTGTCTTTCTAAAAAGGAAATATCAATGATATCACGATTCACGAACGAGACTTTGCAAGTTTATCGCCTTCTCCAGAAGGAGATTCAAATGCCTTGCTACTTTGGCGTAATTATCGGTAATTTCGAGACTTTTTTCTCGGAAATTACGTCGTTTCCTTAGAAGAATAAAGTAGGCCCATTTGTATCTTTTTATTTGTTTGAATACAGTACACTGAGTACAGTACGTCGAACAATTTTTTTTAATGTTTCTTCACAGGCAGCGTTTCTAATAGCAGAAATAAGAGGATGTTTTTATCATCTCAGACAGTGCATTTATAGAGATGCAAAAATTAGGACACCAAGTGAGGTAATTATTTTTTCATATATGGACGTTGTCTGATTAAATAGACGAGTATTTAGGTCTGACCAGGAAAATCTCTGTCAATTGTGGGCGTAACCCGGAAGACATTGTAACAGAAGCGCATTTCAGTACTAGAACGTAGTTAAACAACATATCAAAGGCTTATCAAATTTAACGCCAATAAAGGAGTAAAATTTCAAGGTTGTACATGGCCTATGACAAAATCATGCCACAGAAAGAGTTATGAATGTTTTAGTTGAGGTTATTATGAGTATGACACGGCCTATGCACCTGAGCATAGTTTAGTTCCCATATGGTTCATCAGGGTTGCTGTGTGAAAACATTTTCCAGTAATGAGAAGGTATCGTTCATTTCTATGCATGCTCGATCTGGTTGCACATTTAAATCCATATGTTTTTATTTATTTACTTTCTACTTTTACTGGTTTGTAATTTAATTAAATTCAATGTTCGTTCACACTCCTCCGTTTTTATCGTATGTATGAACGTCATTAATTATTACAATAATATATAGATTATTTGGAAGCGCCCATAAAAGAAGTGTACAGTACAAATTCAAATATTATTCCTATAAGAACCAATATAGGCCTAATAGATAAAATTCTGCTACTTGCGACCTATGTAGTACCAGAAATTCATCCAGTTTTTAAAACATGTAATCAAACATTCCTCTAACAAAAAAACAACGGAATTGCAATGACAAGAAAAAAAACTTTAACTTTTCATATTTTAGATCAAAACCCATTCTGTTCTCTAATATGGAATGACTGAATTTGATGATTTTATGTTATACTATTTCAAAGTTGTTCCATCAAAGAGCAGGTGTCATTATCTTTAGGTGTAACATCTAACATAACTTGATTTGAATAACAAATAAAGTCGTAACTCATGTCAGAATTGTACTCATGACACCACAAGAACTACAATATTCAAAACAACATGGGGTTTAATTGCGTCAGCGATAACTCGGCAATACAGAGGAGAGATAAACGTTTTGAGAATTAGAAAAATCTCACGAGAACAGAAAGCCGTCAAGATCTAAAACTCTTGTACACACTGCTTACTTTCTTGCAGAGAAAAATACCAATAACACTGACAAGTAAAGTACCCGAAGTGAGGCCTTGAGTTGCTCATCAAGTGATACCTTAAATTGAAGCTAGTGACGAGTATAGTACACCTGTGAAATCCTAGCTGCAGAGCTCCAGAAATAAAAAGGTTATGTCGGGTCAAAGTTCAAAGAGAAAGCGAATTGTATTAAAACAAGTCACAACGAAAGGCAGACCAAAAGTCGGAAGGACATTGGTTTGAATTGAAATGCGATTCATTTGAAGGAAAGAGGCACGTACAAAGTACTACACATTGATACAATCAATATGTAAGTCGTCAATGAAGGCGTGTGATAAGCAGATACTTTGCTCACAATGAGCACACTTGACAAAAGAGATGTTCTCACATGAGGTATTGTAACACTCGTCACGTATATTAGAATCAAAACAATAATCCAATGGAGACATCCAGGGCTCGGGCTCCTCATCCAAGTAGCCGCTTTTGTAAAACGCAAACCTGATCATGTTGCGAAATCGTGAGGCGCTGAATTGGAAGAAAGTGAAGGACTGCATTCGTAAAATGTTATCCCGATGCCAGAGATTAATTTTCGAGGAAGCGATAACTATGTCAGTAATGAACCTGATAAATTATTTATATGGACGGAAGAAGTAAACATCAAGTGGTTGGATGAAACCAGTGCAACCACCAGGAATTAAACGTTTGATCAGTGTTATATGATTAGGGCATAATTAATTTGATACGTTATCATCCTTATTTGCACTCCATGAATCCAGCAAAAGCAAGACTTTATCACGATCGGCAGGCAGGCTATTCCAGAATACAGAATAAAACTCTTTTAAATCACTTTTGTTCATGATTGCAGTCTTTCCTGGATGGGACACTATGTTATCGGGATCTTTTTGCTTATTTCCTGGAAACTGACCACTGGATTCGGATACAAGAACGTACATGGGACGCAATATTTCACCATCCATGGAAATAACCGGCATGATCATATATGAATGAGTAGTAGCATTGACTGATCCAAATGCGCCTCTTACAACCACCGTACCTTTAGTCCTATGAGTTCTGTATGCATGGAGTTCCTTGTCAAATCGACTTTGATCAGCACTGAATATTTGACGAGGATTCAGGTCTTCTAGTAACATAAGTTCTTTCATGGACGTAATAAATGTCGTAGATAAGTGATGTAATTCAGCCTCTTTTGATTTCTACGTTTTGCTAACCCTGTGCGTGATAGAACGACTGACGATATTGTTTCTCTTTTTAAAATTAGACAGCCACTGACGAGATACCTTGAATTGTAGAGTATTATCCGGATCTTTACTTATCTGAAGAGCCCAAAAGCGAAGAGCCCTGTCGTGTATAATTGCACATCTTTCGACCATTTCTTTGAATTTATCGTGAACTGCTGCATTAAGTTTCTTATAACTGGTTTTTTGCCTTTTTTTCTCATATTCAAAGAGGATGTTTTTCGATTGAATTAATCTGTACTGTGACTTGACAGATGAAAATTTCCTTCGTTTCTTTTCCGGGTTCTCATTGTGTGTCCAAAACATGTAAGCTGCTTCTTTATAATCATCGTCCAAGATGTGTTTTTGTTTTTTTGGCGAAGGCTGATATTCTTCACCTGAAGAAGCTACAGGTGTCGGAGACTCTTGATGTGTCTGAGAACCTTGCGATGTACTTGGCATTTTCTCATCAAAGACGTCATCACCGTAGTCTCCATCATCGCTTTCATCACTGTCACCAGCAAATCCAAGAGTTCTAACTTCTTCTATGATTTCCATCTTGTCCTCAAGTATCTCCACTATTTGTTTGTACAATGAATCTTCATACCTATTCATTCTCCTATTAACAAATCCATATTTCTCATACAGAGCATGAACGATAGCACCTGCTTCCATTTTCTGGAACGAAAAGTACAAAGAACTTTTATTGACATCAATAACAGGAGCAAACATGCACAAGGACATTCATACACGAATAACAGAAAGCGGGAGATCACCCAGAGAGAGGAATATCATTCTACACATTACATTAATTGGGAGCAACTTACGACGTATTACCATCGGGATAATCAGCAAAACATGGACATCACAAGCAGCTAAATTCGCTTTCTATTTGAACTTTGACCCGCCATAACCTTTTTATTTCTGGAGCTCTGCAGCTAGGATTTCACAGGTCACTATACTCGTCACTAGCTTCAATTTAAGGTATCACTTGATTAGCAACTCGAGTCCTCACTTCGAGTACTTTACTTGTGAGAACTCAGAAAAGCCTCTTGAGTATGTTTTTGGAGAAACATAGCCGTATTCAGAATCTTTCCAAAAGTTCTGTAATTTGGTCAAAAGTGTAAGATATTCGAGCCTAATGCACAATTGCACCAGCGTTTCTTTAATTTATTTTAAGCACAGTTTCTGTACTATCTTTAGTACAATATCCATAGTAATCAAGATAAGTGGTAGACTACTTAAGTTTCTAAAGTTAGCAAGATTTTTGATGCAACCGGGCATAAGTCCATAATCTCAACACTCAAACAACTTAGGCCTATAAGATTTAGTCATAAAATAATAATTCTATTAAATCCATAAGTATAGCCTGCTATTGTCTCTTGGACAGTTTGGAAGCTAACTTTTGGCAAATATAGTGTTATTGCACCATGTATTTGACAATTTTCAAAATCTGTATTTTTCACATGAATAGACCACTCCACAGGACGAAATTACATAATAATTATGATCTGTGTTTATCTTTAAACAAATGAACACTTTTTCGTAATTCTAAATACATTTTTGCTTGGAGTAATTCTGTTTTTATTATTATTTTGCGATGGTACCACCACACTATGCCGTAAACAGTAAATTTTATCACTGTTTGTCTCGGTTTGTCTTCATTTTATAGGAATTTGAATTGTCATAAGTGTACCTATTTAATGAACCCTATGAATGCAAACTTGCTTCTTCTTATTTCTTCTATTTTTCAAGATTCGGTCAGGACATCGAGTTCGCTACGCACGTAAAAATGATTCCAGCATTGGCTTTTATGCCCCAAGTAGATGTTACTGAGGCATTCACGAATCTAGCAGAGGAACTGCCAGAAGACATGAAGGACTATTTAGATTACTTCGAGGATGTATACATTGGTCGTCCTAGAGGAAAAAACCACCATTATTTTCAACTGAAATGTGGAATGCTCGTGACAGGCTGTTAGAAGAACGTCTTCCGAGGACCAACAATCATGTCGAAGGTTTTCACAGAGGCCTTTTAGTAAGTAAAATATTGTTTCATAGTTTTTTTGTCCTTGTCATATCGTAATGAGGAAAGGCACGTATTGTGTACTCCAGCTTTGGAAACAATGGCTATTAAAAGTTATCATCTGCATTTTACAGTCTTTGGACTCCAACCAGTTCGGCTGCATTCCACCAATGGAACCATTATTTTGAGCTATAACATTGAAAACAAATCACAAATCGGATCAAACGGTCAAAACATCTGCCAACTGTTTTCAGACTATGTAATGAAATCTGTGCCTTGTGGCAACAGCGCAATCAAAATGTGAAAGAAATCAAGAAATAACTGCATATTCTGTATTGTAGTGGCACATTGCACGGTAACTGAGGCAACTTCCAGAGTAAATTTCGAAAATGAAATAACTTATACTGTGGACTTGCTCATAATTCTGTGCATGGTTTAAGCTTACATTATCTTTAGGAAGTATATCAAGCAAAAAAAATATTTTATATAAGTTATCATGAGAATTACTATATATATATATATGCACAATCTTAGTCAATTGAATTTCGGGAACTGACGCAATATAAAAAAGACGCTAGGTTTTTGTAGGTTTACAATTTTCTTTGAATTTTGGACAAATATTTAAATGATACTTTACACATTCGTAGAAGACCTTTACGTCTCAGGCAAAGGTATCTTACACTGAGTTACACATTATGAAAAGTACTACGATTCTGTACAGAAGGATGATATGATAGATAACTGACGTAACACTATATAGCAACTGGCGCAACTTTTCTGAATAAACCTTTATTACAGAATTAAAAATTGGAATACATTGCGATTGTTTACTGGCACTTGCTTAACAACTTTTTAACCTTATTTTCTTTGTACCAGATTTAACCTTTCGACTCTGGCCAGTGGTAACTAACTACCCCTGTACTCATGCATAACATTGACTAATATTTCTGTGTTTACTGTGTTCACATCTGTTATAATACCTGAGATAACTTTTTGCTTAGTAGTGAACTAGCACATACACAGTGTACATACTAATCAAGGGCATTTGCAGAAAAATTAAAGAAATGATAATACTACAATCCTCATGATTTTAGGGAGGAATCGGATGATTTTAGGATTTTGTACACAGTACACGAATTTGCGCCCCTCCCTCGCTGGCATTTTTTGGATTTTGTAAAATATGTGGTGGAAGGAGGTGGTACTACTATATGAAATTAATATTTTTGTTGATCGAGTACCTTAAAATTATAGTAATTATAATTTATTAAATGTCTCCAATGATAGAAATATGATAAACAATCAATGTTCACTATTGTCCATATGCAATGGACATATGTATATGTGTATTCTATGCAATGAAGGGAATAGTAACAATATGTAACGATCAATGTTCAGCATGGTACCCACGTTTTTTCCATACAGTGTATATTCTATGCAGTGACCGAGGAAAATAATATGTTAAATTATCATTTACAATCTAGTTACCTTTTTAATTTTTTTATCAGGTAGTGGCAACATTGCGACCTTTTGGCTTCAAATGTGTCAAGGTTTCCGATAATTTGGAGTCTTAGTGCAACACTACAGCTTCCTGTACATAGTGTATAATAAAACGCTATAGAAATAGCAAGATTACATACGATATTCTGTTAATATTTAGGATATTCGACAATTATAATCAAATCAGCATAAACTAAAACAATATAAGAAATTATGCTAAATTATAAATAAGGGAGTCGCTCTATACTCAATATATACAGTACATGTACTATTTAAGCTTTATATATACATATACCCGCTGTACGAATACAAATTGGGCTTGCTTGATAACTGCCTCTTGATTTGAACCCCGAACCTTCCGTTTCGACAAGTGTCGATGCTTATTTAGCTTTTAAAATCATATATGGTTTAATTATGCATGTGTTCCTCTTCCTTATTTCCAGGTAGAGAAAAAAGGGGCAAAGAAGAAGAAATATTACGAAAAGATATTTAAGAAGAACGCAACAGAAGATAGAACGTTAGCTATTTTGCATTGCTAATTTCCTTACCTGCCTCCCCATTTTTGTTGTCTTCATTTTTTCATCTCATTTTCAATCTTTCCCTCTTCAGGAGGAATTAGGAATACATTAAGCAGTAGTAGAAATCAGAAATGTGAGAAAAATGACTTTGAGATGCAAATTACTTTTAGTATGTCTTATTTTCCTAAAACAAGGAGTCATTAAGAAAGATAATATGATAATAAATGAACTGAAGGTCATTTGAAGTGTGACTGCCGTCTTGTACGGGTGTGGCAACCTAACATCAATCAGGGGGACGGGTCCCTAATGAAGAAAACGTGTTTATGTTAATGTTACGATCTTGCGGCTTTGTGGATGCATATTTGAATACGGAATCAGAGCAGCCGCAAACATGAATGGTTGGACACATATACCCGGACCGCACTTAGCGCAACATGTTGATTTAAAGAAAAATAAGTAGATAGTTGATATACAATAGTCTTCCTCTATCTTATGAATGACTTAAAATCTTTTTAGAAGAATATGAGAGAAAAAAAAGGAAGCTTGGAATAAAAGTAAGTTATTATTTGATGAATTATCAAATAAAGCAAGAGATAACCTATAAAATTCAGTCTGCAAAATAAGTGTTTATTATGTGAAATAAGTGTAGCATATACAGTATATACATTGTATATATATATATGTATATATATATATAATAAATCACAGCCATATTCAATCCACTAGTGGATGAGGCCTCTCCCCGAAGGGAGGAGTTGATCTACTGCTTCCACGCTGACCAGATATATATATATATATTTATATATATATATATATATATAATTGCATATATTTCAGGTGATAGGATTTTTTGTGGCAATACAAGTTTGTTTATTTTGAACATATCGGATTTTTTAATTACAATACAAAATTTCTTGCAATTCAACTGGTTTGTTTTGTTGATATCGAAATTATTTCTATCTGATAAGAAAATTTTAAAATACAAGTTCGACTTTTGTTTTCTGCATTCCTCTTATTTTAAATCAAGTAGTTGCATATGAATTTTCAATTCGCATTTTACGCATTAACAAGATTATATGGTAGGAACAGTGTTCGAAGTTTACGGGGAGCTATCGAATAGTGTTGATTGGAGTTGCCGAGGAGAACTGAACCTACAGTTCCATAACTGTTGATGCGTGGAGGATGCCTAAAATTCACACGGAGAGGTATAGAAGGAGTTGGTAAGAGAAGCAATCAGACTGTTTCCCATAATAGACAAAAAGAATCGTTTCATAAAGTTTTAACTTTAGTTAGACTTTTCTACAAATACAAATTCCGAGTTAGAATGACATTTTTCAAAACTCAACTTGTGACATTACATTGTCCTAGTAAAAGTGTTTCCTGAAGCAATGTTGGATTCGGCAGACTGCGAGAATGACACGCTATTGGAAAACACAGCATTTAATGTCCGGTAAGACTAAACTACATTTCCCGTCTTAACTGTTGTTTGTTCAAAAATCAAAGATAAATACGAGATCATATCACTTTGCTTGTAACTGCAAGCTGCAAAAGACGCTAGAAAAAAACTTGTAAGAGATAACATTCAGAAAGTTAGGTTTACTAAATAAAACCACTACGTCTTTGTTTGCACATCTTACTTTCGCTTGAGTTAATGCTAAATTTCCCGGGGAAGTAATTTCTATATGATATCGGCCAAGGAAATGAATGCCCGGTGACAACTGAATTTAGTTTCCCGTCCTAATTCCTGTTACTGAGACAAAAGATCATAATAAACACGGGAATACATTACACCTTTCAAACGGGACGCTAAAAGCGACTCGTTCAGAGTAACGGCATGACAGTTTGCCCTAAAATATTTGGTGAGAGGACTACACAAAACTGAAGGCAACAGGTGACTTTCCAAGAAAACTTCTTTATGAGACATTACATTGTTTAGATTTTAGGTGATGTCTTCATTTTGTGAATGTCGTTTTCACATACTTGCATCTTATAGCTATGTCCACAACAAGTTCTCCTATCATAAATTATTCGGAATGTTCAATCGCTACAAAGAATTGCAGCGGAAGGCTCCGAATATAATTACTGCCAATGATAAAAATCTAGGGTTAAGTGAAGATGCCTGCTTCCAGAAATGATTAAAATAGAAACTGGAAAATAGTTGAAAGCGTTTGGTTATATACATGGCTGAAACATATATATTTGTCGCATTAAATAAGGCTGAAAAACACATTTCTTATGAGGAATAAATTAGTACCGCACAGAGTATCTAACTCTGTAGACGAGTTGTCTATAACCTATGTCATTATAAAATAGTTACAACATAGTTCTTTCGAAAAAACGGGAATCTCCAACAAATGTGTCGGTGATGTCTGCACTGCAAATTGGACGACCTAAGGAGGTCTAGGACGGCTGTTGTTTGGCTACTACACTCAGTAATTCTGCCAGAACCTCCGACTTTAAATTTTGTATGGTCAAAAATCGATATAAACAGTGAAAAACGTCACTTATACCCTTCCAATTTTGACTTTACACAAACATAAACTGAAAATCCTGGTGGAATCCCTGACTGCACTTATCGATCGTCCTAGGGCGGGAACGGTCGTAAAAGAAACAATTTTTAACCCACACATATCGACAGCGGGTGGCTATGGATGGGCGAGACTATGATAGTGTGGTCTAATAATTTCTTTAGGGCAATTAATTAAAATTATTAACGCATATAATTTTATAATTAATATTTTGCCTGAGGGCAGGTCCTGACCCGAATGTTCCTGGGTAATATGAACTGACAGTGATTTGCCATTGTCTTCCATTAAATGAAGGCGTCCTAATGAAGGTACCAACAGTTTAACGTGGACTCCGAACAACTTGTGCAAGGCAGCGAATGTTACCTCACTGTGGATGCTTTCCACATTAATCAATCTGCTGCTATTCTCATCAATGTAGCTCTTTAAAAACGCTTGATTTCATCTGTCCATCTTGCATTTGGACGCGGTCTCTTTTCTCTGGGAATCCGATGTACATGTAGTACATTCCTCGTCCATCTTCCATCTGTTCGTATAGCTATGTGACAGGCCCATCTCCACTTCATCATCTTCACAGTGTTGATTATATCTTCTACTTTTGTGCGCGAATCCATTCATTTTTCTTGTCCCTCCTGGTTATTTCTAACATGCGTTTCTCCGTTACTCTTTGTCTGACTCAATCTTTGGGTCGCTTCTGCCTTCAATGTCCAAGTTTCACAACCGTTCCACATTACAAGTAAGGCATATTGATTATAAACTTTACGATTGATACAAATTGGTAGTTTCCTTTTCAAAATAAATTGTTGTCTTCCAAACGAGCTCGACCCCACTTAACATATATTTTTATTTCATCCATCAACTTCGTATTCGATGTTTTGAGCTACCGTAGGTAATCATATCCATCAACTATGGGTATTGTATTCCTTTGAATCATTATTTCTTACATTGCAGCATGTGGATTGTACGTACATACATGCATTTATTCCAGACATAATCAATTCACTACTGGACGAGGCGTCTCCAGGGTAAAGGAGTTGGTCTTGGGAGACGTATTGGGAGAGAAAAGTCGAAGTTCTCAATTATGGCCGCCACTATTCACAGCAGCTCCCCAATTGCATCACGATGCTGGGTGGACACCGTTCCAGATCCACACGCCTTGGAAACATTTCCTTGGCAGAGCGGAGGTATCCTATCCGGGACCCCACGATCAGCAGTCAGCAACGGTAACCACTAGACCAGGAGGGCGGTCATATATATTTATGACCGCCTAAGACCACCCTACACTATTTCTAAAAAAAAGGTAACCAGTTCTTACTAAAAATAACGAAAATTGAGATAATCAAATAGGTTATGCTTTATCGAATGGTGATATTTGCAACTTTCGGTGCTGAATCAAAAGATGAACTGTAAAAGAATGCAGAAGCATCCCCTTTGCTAGCCGATGCACCTTGGGGAATAGAGAAGAGACCTATTGTTTTCAAGTGCAGATTCATCCTAAACCCAATTTCGCTCGTGTTTCTTTGTTGATGTTTATGCTGTATGAGATTAAGAAGAAGATCATATTACTCTTAAGCAATCACCGTTGTTCGCATGAAACTTGTATAAATTTTACAGCGATCAAGTTATACGTGAAAATATATGGAATGATATCAACTCCCTTGTTTGATCAGCATGAAATATTAACTCCATACGTTTGACAGTATTTTCTTAAATTTTATGCATAAGCCACAAATTTAGATCAGCGTCCTTGACTTTTTTCAATATAATATTGTAGCACAGTGTCGTAATTACAAAATGGGGAACCCGAGCACAGCATGAAATAGGGGTCCCCTTACTTAATTCTAGCAGACCTGTTCCATCTCAATTCAGGCAGAGCATGTAGGGCTCAGGTCGTCGTGTAGTCGTATATATATATAATTCACAGCCATATTGAGTTCACTGCTGGATGAGACCTCTCCAGGAGGGAGTAGCTGGTCTACTGCTCTCACGCTGACCAGACGTGTTGGCAGAGGAGAACCGAAGCTGTCTTTTATTCACAGCAGCTCCCCAATTGT
>JAGDQP010031430.1:0-21943 GCA_022664845.1 Lepisma saccharinum
TTAAAGTTAGCAACACTGTTTACTTAAATTAAAATCGTACAAACCTATCTTTGTACGAAAAATAGTTTGGACCGGTTCAGCGATTAAGTGTGATGAGGCCGCATAAAACTATTTTCTACACTTTTGTCGTATTAATTAACAGATCAATAAAGATTATTTATCTTGAATCGCAGATGCTTTTGTAATTATCCATTTCTTGTTAGGATATTGGGATAGAAACAAAGTGTAAATTGATTGATTTAAATTAACAGTAATATTATTACTTAAAACACTTTCTGAAAGCTTTTGTACTCACGTTTTGTTTATAACAAAAAAAAAATAAAATAAAGTAAATTGAACGCAGCATTCCTGAGCTTCTCTGCCGATACAAAAATAAAAACATGGATTTTGACCAGATACTAAAAAATAGAGTAGAAATCAAAAATTGGACAATCATGAAATATAAAGAATTAAAAAGAGAAACATAAACAGAGCTTTGGAATTCATTTACATGTCCATCAACTAAAGTATCTACAACACAAGTGACACTAATTAGATGTAAATTGCATTCAGTGATGTGATTTAGTGTATACGAGTAGGATTCTAGTAAATATGTTTGGTGGCAAGCTTCCCAACATTGTAGACGTTACAAGAATCTTAATTTCATGTGTGCATATTATTGCCGGTATGTGGACAACACTTATCAATTATATTTAGAATGTTTTCTTAGGAGAAAGGGATCAGATTAGTGGACAGATGGATCTATTTTGAAATGTTGAACATCTTAGAGTCCAACAGTACACATTTTCCAAATCTATCCTTTCTGATATTCTTAACATTAACTAGCAATAGAAGATGTATACAGAATTTGATTTTTTTTTTATCATAGAATTCATTGAATTGTGAAGTTACTTCGGCAAGAAAGTTAACTTGCAGTAGACGGTGTAAATATTATTTAGATCAATTGCAGCTCTATATAGACCCTAAAGCTTCCAAAATACTTGGATGTCTTTTAGAAGCATAAGTAGCAAGATCGCATTATCTCCGGGGAAATATATGTTCATAGGAATTTCCAAGTAGCCAAGTGGTCAAAATAAAAAAAAGTGAAAAACAGAGCGGAATTAAGCGCACTGAAAAAAGGTTTCTGATGACAAATAAGAGATCGGGCCAGAATTTTGCTTAACCGTTTATCCTCTTTAAATATAAATTTTGAACGTATATAACGAATGAAGGATAAAAGAGAAAGAAGATAGAAAATAAAGAACACACTCGGAAGAGATTTTGAAAACATTATTGTTTACGTGGTTGGTGTAAACTATTTCCAAGCCGTTAACGTGTTCTCACTTTCATATGTACTAGAGAGATTTTTCATATCAGTTGTTTAAAACAACGGTCAAAATTTAGAATACTGTCGTGAGACAGAATATTAAACACCCTGCTTTTCTAGTGGTTAGCGACGCTGACTGCTGATCGTGGAGTTCCGGGTTCGATTCCCTGCTCAGCCAAGGGATTTTTCCAAAGCCAGAGGGTCTAGAACGATGCCCATCCAGCATTGTGATGCAATTGAGGAGCTGATGTGAATAAAAGACTGGCGATCACAGTTGAGATCTTCGGCTCTTCTCTCCCAACACGTCTGGTCAGCATAGGTTGTAGAAGACCAACTCCTCCCTCCGAGAGAGGCCTCATCCAGTACTGGATTGAATATGGCTGTGAGTTATTATTTCAGTTAAAAACCACAGCTCCAGTTAAAACTCAGTAAGAATGTTCCTACATTGTTCTACCTTGTCTGCAATTTTAACCAAATGCAGTCAATATCCCAATTCTGTTTTTTTATAACACACATGTCAAGCTCTTCGAACGTTATATGTGAACAGTTGTACATGAAATGCGAGCTTAATATTATTACTAAGAAGTAGAACATGCAATATAATTTTGTTGGCGACTGACGACCGTTTGTAAAACTCCTTATCTTCAAAATATATATCTATACAATCGAATAACAATTTCGCAAAGAAATGCAAATTTATACTATTGGAAAAAGCACAAATTCAATTATTAGCATAGACCTTTCATTGTATACAAGAAAGGCACATTATCTGGCAGCAGCTGTCATTCAGGCTTTTTCGGTTAGATTATCACCAGGTGATGTTAATGATGTAATAAATATTTATGTGCATGTAGAAATATATATATTATATGACGTGAGTCATGACCGTAAAAGTATAACATGTTTTGTTGTATACATACACACGCTTGGACTGATATTAAGTGTGTGATTTTATAGATAGTTTTGTAATTTTACCTCTAAGATTGGTATTATGGAAGAGAAAGTTGCGTAGCCCTAACTAGATACATCAATAAATAATTTAGGAAACCACAACTATTTTGATCCCTAAAGGTTAGGTGGATAATTTAAAACTATACATTCATTCCCTTTGGACGTGACTCCCACTGGTGTATGCATTACCTATACTCAGAGATTCTAGATTATTTCCACCATTTCCAACTATAAACAAGTTATACTTATGTAAAATTAAGCGTTAGATGTACTGTGTACATGAAGACATTATATTACAGCATTTTGTTTTTGACTTACAGCTTTCTTGGGATACGACCAAAATTTGTATTATACCAAATTTAATAATCTGATTCAGGAGAAAATTATTTAATATTCTTGAACACATTTTATGTAAACTTACAACCAGATTTTGGTAAATATTTACATGCTTGACTTGTCATCTATCTCTTTCTTACACATTCTTTGGTGAAACCTGGTCAGTGTTTAATAATATATCATAGAGGGAAAGATGGACAAGTAGGCACGTTTGCAAGCAATGAAAGGACTTATACACATATATACATCTCAACAAGAATATTGCCCATGCCAATGCGTTAAGAGAATAACCTGATCCTAGTCCAATGTATTATTTAAATACAGTTACTCTTGCTAACCAGTTTAACATAAACTGTAACTTAACGTCACAAAAATATGAGCATTATGAAATTATTTTTTTTTTTTAAAGGAAAATTTGTTGCATATGTAGTATTAGTAGCAAGTATATTGTCATGCAACTTACAGTCAACGGCACGAATGGTGTCTGCTTGCCTTAGGGCTTTGTAACATAATGGAGCTTTGTATGAATGGTGGTAAGCACAGACACATGCGATAGAGAAGAGGAGCGAAATGAGAAATAATAAATTGTATCTTGAGAATGCGTGACTGTCACAGAAACAGTGCGAAATGCTACAAAAAATGCAAAGGCGTTAACTTTCTTTTAACTAAAGTGGCTAATTTTCGTGACGATAGTTACTTTAATGTTTTCGTCTGAAAGAAACATAACATTTTCTGTACACTGTAGATATATAGTGTACATATATTTTTTAAATTTTATTCTTTTAATTTTACGTAGATCTTTTAATTTTATTACATATTATTTCCCTACTAGCCTTCTATCCTTCTTTCTTTTTACCGTATACCTTTTGTTTTATTTTACGTGACTTCAAAGACATTGTAAATAAAGTAGCAATCAACGTTGTGTGTAAATTAATACAAGAATTATATTCTTCCGCCTACTCACTGCCCAATCAGCACTACTTAGTCTGTGTAGGCTCAAACTTTGAGAAATCTTTATTCCGATTGTTTGGTGCGAATAGCGTTGTTCTTCCGAATTAACCACGGATATTAATGTCACATCTGTTGCTTGTAAAATTCTAACCCAGATTAATATATTACATGACCCATTCTCATTAAAAAAAAATAGAACAAGATGGTCTACTTCAAGATGGCGGTCATGCTGAACTTGCCTTCTAATTGATAGTATATTCCACCCAGAGTTCATTAATATGTATTTGTTTTTCATTTTTAAACGTTTTACAAATAAACTTCGATCACACTATAAGCACTGATCCTTTTGTCTCAAACTTTTGGCCACTGCGCCCGTCTTTGTGGACGAAAGCACTTTTAATCGTGTTTTCCAGAGGTTTTCGGATGTACCTTAAGCTTGGTCGGAAAGGTACTCTGAACTATCGATATGTTTTCTTTTGGAGGTAGTAAAAGCACTATTTTCAGTATGAGTCTGAATATCTAGACGGACGATTTCTCTGAGATAATATTGATGAAATATTAGCTGTATATATATATATATATATATATATAAATACATATATATATATATATATATATGTACTGAATATATGTGTGTGGAAAGGAGCATTTTGAACATATTTTAATATCATGTTTTTAACTGATTCATATTATTTTACAACGTATGTTCTTAAAACATTATAATCTCAAGAGTCAATTCCTAACTAATTCGGTTATGTTGTGTTCTACTATATTCTGTAGACCCGTTTCTGTCATGTCGCATGATGCGTTATCTAGCAGAGAAACAACATTCTCTGTTGATGGAGAATTGAATCGTCTATGGACCAAAGTAATCTAATTCTTGCTATGTGACATGCACGAAGGGTAGTTTGGACAGCTAACTCATCCATTGTGAAATCAAGCCACTGAAATTAATTCCCAATATCATCAGCAACATGTCAAGACCATGGATTTGGGCTTGAATTCAAAACTCGAGGGTTTCAGTGGCCCAGAGTTTAAATATTTCATGCTTTTCCACCGACAAAAGAATTTGAAAATGTTAAGTCATATTCTTAAGGATTTCTTTGATGCTTTCTTCTAATATAATAAATGTTTTCTTTCCAGATGAAGAGCTCATTCATAAATGAAATTAATACTAGGCGGGAATGCAATTTGCTTAGTTACTTTTTAATGTGTATCAAACAAAAATGAAAACATTGTAGATTAATTATTCATCAGATAAAATCTGTATTAGCTCTGCCATTAAGTCACCCACAAAATACAATTAGGCAGATTGAAACAGTTTTGAATATGAACACGAAATATACTTATCAGCTTCTCCTATATCAGTTTTCTCTTTCTTTTATATACTAACGAGCCATTACAGATCTTCTCTTACTTAAATATTCTTGAAGGATTTTTTTTTTACGAACGACTAAAACATAATACACAATTTACACCAAAGTTACCTTATTGGACTCTACATTCCATAAGCTTTCCAATGAGTTATTATTTATGATTCTCGGACAATTAGGGGGACACAAGGGCTGCTAACGTGAAGGTTGGCGATTTTCTTGAAATCCCTCTGATAATCATATTCGCAATGTTCTCTCTGTCACTCAATACTAAGGAATGCATGCTGTTTGTCGAGGGCTAAGAACAAATTTTAAAAAATGCAATCCTGCCTAGTGAAATGTCCAATATCTCAATATCACACAAATAATCTCTAAGAAACTCTTAAAGTTATTTGTTTTCTTTGTTCGTATCAATCCTAATTCGTCAACTGCATATGAGGCTGAAAATTACAGCTTAATCCTGTTACGTGTCTAAACTTCATTATATTATTTGTAGAAGCAGGAATAAAGAAGATAGTAACTCTGGCCTTAAATAAAGGTACCAGCAAGTTATTCATCTGGTATAGCTAAGAGGAAAGCCAGAAGACAAATCAAAATACAAGAACCTCCTGATTACATTTAAGAACCCAACCCTAAATACAGACTCGCACGGTACGGAATATTCTCTTCCTATTTCATACGAACTGCCTAAACCATTTAAAATTTTCTCTCAAGCTCTCAAAACAATTTTAAATTTTCTCTTCAAATATTTGGCATACAATCTATACTAAGGAAAATAAGCCATGTGTATAAATTGATATGACTGTACTTTTAAAATGTTGGAAGGAATCTTAATATCAGCTTGCAACTACAAATTTCCCAATGGGGCTAATGGGACTAAATTAATATTAATGTGAATGAGTGAAACCATTTGTGCATGTGAAAAGATATAAAAAAGAAAACATGATTAGCCTACGTAGATTAAATAAGGCAGACCAGTTGAAGTGATGCGTGACCAGAAAGAACAAGATCCATCTCCACTTCACTGAGACAAATAGTTTTATCCATCTCTCATCCTGGGAGGAGTTCAAGATATTGCTCACTTAGAAAAAAAGAACTGACATCTTTTATTTAAACAACCTGCATAAAAAAAATATGGAGGCTTAGGATTAAAGATCTAATGAAATATGGCATGAATGAATGTGTTTTGAGATTTAAGTAATTCTGCACATTATTATTCCGCCATTAGCCCAAATAGTCAGTCACTATTTTCTTACGGAGCCAACCTACACTTATTTGTCATTTGCATAATGAAAGTCAAACATGCGTGATATGAGAAATAGAGTACAAAAGAATAACTATTTTGTTTTATCAGGCTTTGTAGTCCTGTTCTTGTTTCGTTTTCAATTTTAGGGTAAATTCTTGCAAGGTAGACAGGGAAGATAAGTACAAATTAAATAAAGCTAAGTACACACATTTTCGACAAACATTTCACCGTTTTTCGTAGTGGAAACCACGAAAGTGATCTTTTTCTTATCAGAAATCAATGTTAAAATGCTCGCTGTCGGAAAGAAAATGTCAGGATGAACCAAATATTGCTGGAAGAAATTTAGTAGCCGTCCTCCAGGACCTGGATAGACACACACATCCTGGCACACTATAGAGGACACCCGACGTAAGTACGCCATTTACCATTTTCTCCGAGATGCATAGCATACAGCAGAATGTACTACTGAAACGACGAAAACGGTTGCAGGGTGTTCCCTAGTGCGTTAGGGTGTGGCGTGCGACTGGTGACTTACGCCTATTTAGGTCGTAGAGTTTATAGTCAATCTAGTACTAAATTACTTCCAGCATTTTTTTACTTTTCATTTTCATATCAAGCGGCAAATTTTCAGTGAAAATCACTCCGACACTGCAAGTGTTAGGTCAATTGTGGCACCTGGAATGACTTTCTGGGAACATTCTCGTGTTATTTGATATGTCACATGACCCAATTGCGATTTTAAAAAAATAACTTCCTTCCAATATGGTAGATTTCAAGATGGCGACAACATTTACGGTGTACTCCCTTCCACCATTCGACAATTGTGTAATACGATGCTTCATTTCCTTAACGGTTTGTGTACTGCGTCTTTTGACTCACTCCTTAGTTACAAATGTGCATAACGGTTATGACAAAATGGTGGTTATTTTTTAAATCAATGCCTACAGAAACTATATATTCCATACTCATGTTCAAGAAAATTTTTATGATCTTTTATTTTGTCGATCAGTGTAACCCGAACAAAATAGAAAAGCAAAAGCATTCTTCTATAGCTGAATAAGTTCAACTGATTTTTTTAAATATATACTTCGATATGTTAGGGAAACTAGAAAAAAAAATCTTAAAGCTGAGTAGGTTTTTGAAGTTTCGGTATGTGGAGAGTAAGACGTAATATATGTTACATATTAGTCCAGATGATGTTAATTATTCAACCAACTCAGTATCCTCAAGCCAAATGTATACCACGTGCTCCTTTCGCCTATGTATGGGAATAGGTATCACTTTCTCTCTCTCTCTCTCTCTCTCTCTCTATATATATATATATATATATATATAAAAGTAAAGAAATACCTAAATGAGTATGAATGTCGCAATGTGCCAAAATAACTGCAAGAATTTTTGTGTGGTATCTTGATATCTCAAGCGAATTAAAAACAGAAAATAAACTTTAAACGTGGTTCCATAACAATCAACAGCATACATTATAAACATTCAACGAACATTTCGTTTGATTTTTACACACGACAAGAGAAGATAATTGCTAAGTCAGATTCTGGTAATTACATATGTAGTAGCCGAAATGTGAGGTCCATCGTGGTAGTTGAGACACTAGGCTTCTATTCACACGTCACAAAGATACAGACTTAAATCCTGGCTAGGATACATTGAATAAAAAGATGGCTGTGTTAATTCAACACTTTTCGGTGTCCCAGGATCACTTCCAGCTTTTGTGTTAAATCAACACAACAAACTTTGTTGATTTCGATGATTCAAATCAATGAATGTGTTGTTAATGTTGATTCAACACTGTTATGGTGCTAGTATGACATCCTCTGTTGTGTTGAATCAACATTGACAACACACCCATTTTCGTCACATCCGTATCCATTGAATCACCGAAATCAACACCGGTTCTTGTGTTGATTTCACACAAAACATTGTAGCCACCCTGGGCACCGAAAAGTATTGAATTAACACAACCGTGGGGTGGCATAAACAAATATTTATCAGCGTAACTAATACGAATTTTTTAAGAAAACAATATTCATGTGTATTAGAAATTCAGCTGCAGACAATGTCCGCAATAGACTATCCTAAATACATATTTTGTAAGATTGGCCTGCAAAGTCTTAAAATGTTGAAATACGTCTGTTCTTTACGCAAAAGTAAATAAATAAATAAGTAAAATAAAATAAAATAAGCGATTGATGAAGAAGATTTTAAGTTGGAGGTCCAAAGATTAAATCTTGAAGCAGGGAAGTCAGGTCTATGATTTTATTGGTTTCCCTCAGTGCTAAGAGCGGAACATCAAAATATTACGCCGCTAATCACCCTACAGCTTAAGAAATTTGCTAAAAATTAATATCAATATCATATATGAAAATAATTAGTGTTAACTTAGAAACGATTAAGCATATGCTCCTAAACATAGCAGAATACGTATGGTTAATGGTAGATGCAGGTTAAAAACTTAATTTTATAAGGTAATATTTTCGTCGTTGGGGAATTCATCGACATTTTGTCGTTAGTACATATTATATTGTTTTGGAATAGTGAAGAGAAATTTCCATTTATGTTATGGACTTAGAGAAATTAATCAGCATTTTTTTTACTGTGATCTACAAATTCAACTATAATACACTACGAAATAAAAGAATCATAAAATCTTTCATAAAAATATCATTACAGAGTAATGTTAGAAAACTTTTAAAGCAGGCAAAGCTTAATTCCTTTCTTGAATCGAGTCTCCATTGTTATGGTATTCAATTAACTCACCTAATTTAACTCAATGTTTATTCATTAAAGAAAACTTAAAAGCGGTACCACTTTGAGACAGATTAAAATGTTAAATATTCTGTGAGTTCATGGCTTGCGCATCAAGGTGAAATTTAATTAGATAAGTTGGGTTTAACTGAGGGATCGTTTGTGTTAACAGATGAAGTTGATGTGTGAATTAGATGAAATAAAAATTGTATTTCTTTTTCGAAACTGCTTTAGATGCATCTTTATCAAACCACAAATTTAATTTGATTTCCTCATTTACGTGATTTCTTATAACTATTGAAACAAGAACCCTTATGTATTACCAATAATTGTGACTCGGCTAAAATCATATAACATGTTAAATTCAGAATCTTTTGTGACCCTATGGTTCCCAAGATGTTTATGAATCTAACAACGTATATGGTATTATAATTGAACCAATACTCATAATGGTATACTGATGAATTTGGAACCTACCTTAGAGTATAAAATATATTTTGTCCACTTGCATTGAGATAAATAAATAACGTGTATAAATCTTTAAGCTTCCTTGCTGTTCTAAAATTCTGGAAAGGAACCAAAACACTTTTATATTCTGTCACAAATCTAATAAAACAAAACAAGTCAAACGTTTTAGCAAACATATAAACCTAAAAGCAAAAGAGAATAAATAAATGTAACTACAGCTCACGAATTGGAACAATGATACCGCGAACCTTCAAAACCTCTCTCTCACACAAATACAGATATAACACACGTCACCGAATAGTTGATGGGGCGCGTGACCGGAATAATCGTAAAGAGCTCCAACGCTCCCAAACAAATAGCTGTATTCATATCCCGTACAAGGAAGCTACGATAGCGCTCATTTAGAAAAACTGTCATCTCCTGTTTAAACATCTCACGAAGCCCAGCTAAGATTCATGGCAGTTGAACGACAGTGAGAATGACTTATTTCCATCCCACCCAATTGATCTTTTCGCTTCGTGTTTTTGTTGTTACTACTAGTATTATTTTTGTTTGATGTCTTCCTTGTCTCAATTTGATAAACAAAAGACGTGAAAAGATGGAAATGAGATATACAGCTGTTGTATGTACACTTAGCAGAGATGAAAGCGAAAGCGACCTTCGAAAGTCTGAAAATGTTACAAAGCTTATGGATGTATTTTGCCTAAGCTTTGCACCGTCTATGGAGTCGTCGTGGCTCAGGCAGTAGCGTGTCTGACTACGAATCGGGCGGCCCGGGTCAAATCCCGCCCAGGACACTGGGGACCTTTCTCACAGTGTTCCCATGCCTGGCGCTCAGAGATGCACTCAGTCTCCTATCAAATTGAGTACCAGAGTGTCCTTGGTACTCCTGGGCACCTTGGGAAGGTAAAGACGGTCGAGCGTGGGACTGACCACCCCACCTCACTCGTACCGTAGGTCAAGAAAATGTGGAGTGCTGCCTCCAGATCCCCGCTGTGAGTTTCGCACAGGAGATAGCTTTACTGTTTTTACCTTTGCACGGTTTATGAAGGATTTTCCTATGTACGCCTTGCACTTTAACGAGTCACTATATTTACAGTCACACACACATACATTTTAACCAGACGCTCTCAGAGATTTGTTCCACATTTTACCAAGGGACTCAGTATAACAAGTTTCTAATAGATGTCTATGTCCGCAAACCAAAAACAGAGCGCTATGGGTTGTTTAAAATTATCACCATGATGTTGCGTGTATAGTCGATCACTTGACTGCGTTTATCTCCTGCCGCCGCGACTGAATGGATTATTAGAGAATATAGTTGGAAGGATTTTGCCGACTCTCATAGCTGTACAATAGCCGAAATATTTAGAGGAAAGAAGTGTGAAGTGGCCATAATGGTGTTTTCTTCCCTTACGTGTGCCGTAAGCTAACGTCACTCATCTAAATTACTTCATTACAACACAACGCAAAGAGACCAAACGATGAACACTCGTTGGTAAAACATTAAGTTCCGAAAAAGTTTTGAACAAAAAGTACCAGTATAGAAAGCAAGAACACACACACACACACACACACAAAAACACAAGGTTTTTAAACAAATAATTAATAATATAGGTTGAAAACTAAAGCCGATTTCAATTACTTTTGAGACCTAGCCTTATCTATATCCTAGGCTTTTGTCCGCTCCTAGGATACCATGGATCAAGTGATGCAAATGTAATCCAGTTTTGCTAATTT
Source organism: Lepisma saccharinum (assembly GCA_022664845.1). NCBI lineage: Eukaryota > Metazoa > Arthropoda > Insecta > Zygentoma > Lepismatidae > Lepisma > Lepisma saccharinum. The sequence continues at coordinate 11,135 of JAGDQP010031430.1, forward strand.
TCTATTGACGAAGGTTGCTGCTTACTAAAAATCAAAGCGGTGGGGTCAGTGCAGGATTTAATTATGCTTACACCAATCAATTTGATTTTTTCATTATTTTCACCAGGCAAATATCGGACTAGTACCTGGTAATCGTTTTCTTAATTTCTTTCACCAGAAGTTCTGCTTGCGAAGGATATTATTCTCTGGACATGAGGTAGTCTTAAACCGTAGCTACGTGTATAATTCACATACACGTGAATTCGCAAATGTGTATGATTTACATAATTAGATTCAAAAGGTTATTCCGATTTAGTGCTTTTCGAATCTTATAAAATATAATGGAATATGCAGCCGTAGAAATGATTTTTAATAAGATTGAATTTTTATTATGAAATTAAAAATTTGCTAGTTTTAAATTGTGCATACTTGTACCTTACTATATCCTGATATTACGACTGTGGAACGAGCAGTAATAAAACTCAAAGAATGCTTTAATGCAGTACGTATAATACGAAGCCGACTGTAGTTATGTATTATTAGTGAATATTAATTATGAAGGATTATGCAAATTATAATTCGCAGACTCCACTTGATAACAAGTTACTGCATGTTATTATTGCCAAAACATTATTATTTTGCATCATGCTAGAAGTAATATTTATTTAGGAATAATCACAGTTTGAAATAATGTTCGGAATTCCTGAACATAAAATGTATTATTTGTTTCTGGCGTGACGCCAGCCTTTGTTCGTTAATTATGTATTAGCCATTTGTTGAGAAACACTAAAGCGTAATCATATAAAAAGACAAAAAAGCTTGTTTAAATAGGGCCTTAAGAAACTTTAATTTTTTCTAAACAAATAATTGAATGCTCCAATGTTAAAAGAAAATAATTCAAAATTACCAATTTTTTGCATTTCTCCTTCAATCTATGAAAAGATCATTTTCCGTCGACCTATGTTAAAGGAAACTACAAATGAACTTTCGATCATAGAAATTCAATACAATCAGATTTACAGTGCGTGTTAAAACGCACTAGGGCCAATGACTTGTTCCGTTTTAACAAAGTATCTGGTGTAAAGTAATAATTCATTGATAAACGCGATGTCTGAATTACGTCGAGATGTTTTCGATACATATCTATATATGCCTATTTATTCTGTGAATATTGAGTTTGATGTTGACTTCACCTACGTTATACGAAATTGTGAATTATTCAGAATTCTGTATTTGTTCTTTCGATTGGCGAATCGTACGGGAGCTGAAATGTGTTCATAAAATTTGGAACTTCGTTAACAGTTGGTCTGAGTTCATGCTTTCTACAATTTTCTCGTAGTGTTTTTGTTTATGCATTGCTTAAGCTAACACAATAAATAATACCCCATTATGTTCCTCAACTTTTGCCCCAAATTTATTAGTTTCTAGCGTAAAAAGGATATTCTTCTAAAGTTCTTATCAGCGCTGAGAAGTTATCAAAAAATCTATCAATATGTACGTCATGCCCCTGACTCAAAATATATTTATCATTAAATACTGGCTTGCCTACAAGAGTAAAACATGTTCAAAAAGTGGAAAGGCTCAAGCAGTGATATATATTTTGCTATAAACCAGTTGTTAAAAGGCACAAATAAGATTATTTTATTATAATTATAAAACTATCTACATACACATTTACACTATGATTTGAAATGTTTGTTTTTGAATACATATTTCACTATAACATTCATAGTAACATAATTCCATTAACATTCCTTCCTTTTCTTATTGAATACTACGTTAAAAGAGACTAACAGTAAGTCAGATTTTGAAATTTGGCCATAAAGTACAAAATGTTGAGTTTTTGAATACCTTGGATTGTGGAAAAATATCTTCATTGGACTCATAATAGACCCATAAAAGTGACATTTCATTTTATAGAATACAATTTAAGTGGCAACATTTTCTTGCTCTCCGGAAAACTTGATTTCCCTGACTTAGTCCCTTTTAACATTGGGGGATTCAATTGTTTAAATGATTTTGATTCTCAGGAATGTTATATTCACGCAAAACAAGGTTTTGAATATGATTTGGTAATTTGTAAATAAATGACAGTCTGTTACGAATTTTGTTAATTTAAAGTAACCTATGTTAGTAAGTTGTCTGTTTTGATAGAGTTTTGATTGAACAAGTATTAAATAATAAATTTTATAATATACACTAAATTACAAACGAGATTAGTAAATAACACACTTTGAAACAAAATTGTAAACGTTGTTTAGGAATTTCCAGTAGAATTCCGCAGAATTTCTGTTTTTCATGTTGAGTCTGTGGAATCTTAGAATACCCAGGGATTTTTCGTATGCTGAGGTGGATATTTGCAATTTTCAGTTCTGCGCACATGCGCAGGAAGAGAAAACGGTTTATTATTGTAATCATACATGCATTTGTGATCAAGTGTTTTCAGCCGCCATCTTGATAATTTATATTCGAAAAAAATGTGCTCAGTGAATGGGGATTCCGATCCTTAATTGACAAATAGAAAAGTGATTAAAATGTGGCGTAAGGCGTAGGAGTAACTTAGTTTATGTATTCGGAACTTGAACAAACCATTTCTGACGCTTTATAATGTTTTGTTCTTGTGATTACTACGACTGGCAGCTTGATACAGTGCCGTATGGTCTGAGTCGTTAGACCAGTGTCCAAGGTTGTGAGTTCGAATTCCGCCCTAAGTACGAAGTTTTGTATGTGATTTCAACTTAGAAGATTATCACAGTTGTAATGTAATTGGAAAATATAAAAAATAACCTTTAAATAAAAAAAAATAAAAATGAAAGAAAAAGTCATTAGAACGCTCGATTTCTAACTGAACTATCCTTGTTCGAGTCCCGCTTGACGCTTCCTTTCTTTCTTCCATTCGCTGGAAACTTAATAATATCCGATTCTTATCATTCAAGTTACTGGAACTTTTCATTCATCTAGGCACTCTGGTTTATTTAATTAATGTTTCTGAGAATTTCTCACAGTTTGCGATAGCACATATGGCAATGAAAATAAGAGCTACTTATGTCTTATTAAAATATAACCATCGATCTTCTTGGTAATTTGTTTCTTCAATGACCTAGCCGGAAACTGTTGTAATGGAACCTTATCAAAATGGTTTGATCTCAGAATAACACGTTTTATTGAGCTTCATGCATAAATGTGATGTACGTAAAAATGTTTAATTATAAATAATAATAGTTACATTATTAATTAACGTAAATTAAATATAATGAGGTATCAGAGGTATAGAATGGGAACATTTATTCTGAGGTAACGCGCTTACGTTTCCAGTTCAAATCATATTTGTCCTGTGATTCTTCTTCAGTGACACAGCCAAAAGGAACAGTAACGTGAATTAATACTCGTCGTAGGACTTAACGTAAACATACAACGAGTTTAATAGTCAAACATACAAAAGCATTGTTTTGATAGTTCATATGCTCAAAAACACCAAAAAAATATGTTTACCCAGCCTTTGAGTTTGCTGCTGAAAGGTCAAGATAGAGTCAAATCTTACTCAGTTTGGTCATCCACGAGTAGGTTCTGCTAAAAACATAACTCAGTTCCACTAGAGGGTCGGGATAATACCTGTAATAAAGGTCCTTACAGTTTTCTTCCATATTTCTTCTCCGGAACTTGAGTTTATCTGGATCAACCTCAAAAAGCAATACAGGCAAGAAACTTTAGAGTACAGCCTATTTTTTGGTCTCGGTGCTTTGCACTTTATTTGTTTCAATGAATTGAAACACTGAGGGCAACAAAGGAAACTCGAAAGCAAAAAAAAAAGTGTGAAAAGGATCCGAACCTGCGGGTAGGTCGTAGAATTTATGAATTTCGATAAGGAAGGAAAGAAATCACTGATGAATCGAAGACCAATCAATATTTTGAACATTGCAAATCGTTCATATTGAAAAATCGCCGAAAATCGAATTTTTATGTTTTCATAGTATCGTTATTTTGGTACTAAAATTAATTGATTTATGTATCGAAAAGTTTTCACAGCTCTACCTGCCAGTACTCTTGCCTATAAACTATAAGACATCGATTTAAATAAATAAACAAACTGAAATAAGTTCATTTCGATCTATCTCCGGTAACTGAAGTCACTTTGTTGTCTTCATACGAAATAAAAGACAAAGACCTGACGCTCATTTTTCAACTCAACTATGAAAAGTTTACTTTTACGGCCTTTTCTTTCTTAGTTCCATCCATATAGATCAAAATTTCAGTAGTTCCACTACTCGTTGTTCCCTCTTACACCACCATTCTATACATCTTTCTGTCTTGACACTGGAAGAGTTTTCACGCGAAATTGGCTAAACTGAGCGACTCCGGAACAAACAAATAGAGCGCACATCGAATGTATGAGGCGTTTCCATTCATCAAAACGCCAATTTCCCCCGTTCTTCCCTTTTATTCACATTCCGTCTATCACGTTGACTTATTGGACTGTGTTTTCCCTCTATCTCCTCGTTCACAGTGTATGCTTCTGACGCGTACTCAATGTTATATATATAAAGATACAGTGTTAGGGAATAGATATATTTTGGGAAAATGTGCAGTTGAGATTTAATATCAGTCTACCCCGCGCTATTGAACGAGGCAGAGACCGAGAAGACTACGATATTACAGACTCATTCTCTCGATGAATGTGTGTGTGTCGCTTTACCCTTCTATCCCTCTTTTATAATACAGTTAAATTAATTCATATCTGTAAATCCCTCAAAAAGGATTTCGAGCTTTACGGTACAATACAGAATTCAAATGTAGTTGGTTACGTTTAAAAAAGTTGAATTAATAAAGCAGAACAATCCTTGTGTGTAAGTGAGGATGATACGATTTTAAAGTTAGTTTCGTTAGATCAAAATTCAGAACATGTAGAATGAGTGATAGTTCTTTCTTATTAGTTTATAGGTAAACATGTTTCCTAATAGTTTAGTTTAGTTCTTTTTAATTAATGCAGCAACTCGCTGAAACACAGGCTGAATGAAATGTTTACTTTTTCATTATTCTTTTTACATACTTGATAAGATTGAAAACATCTCAGGAATGTTACCTTCAATTTGAATGGTTATTGTGCTAGAAAAAATTGTTTTATTAGTTGGTAGCAACCATGACGTCAGAATACTGATGACATGACTCTACCGTTCCGTTTCTAACAACAACAGTTTCATATCATGTAATGTGTGTATGGAATTGTTACAATAGAAAATAAATTATTAACACAGATAGATACTCCAATAGGATATCCTAAATTCTTAAAATTTTCCCAACAAATCTTTAGTAATCCTTAAAATTTCTTGAGTGTAATTGGAAAATCGTATTTAGAGGTTATAACTCGTGATTGTAGGGTGAATTTTTAAAATTAGAGAGTGCATTGCGACTTAAAACTCACTGAACTTTTATTTCCTACTACAAAATGACACACCCAAAAATTCCTGTTTTGTCACGTATCCGAGAGTCGCGTAATTTGAGTATCACTAATTATTAAGTACCATACAAGTATCAAATCTTGTGTTTACCTTCAAATGAATTCAAACCTTTATGTGTCACACGAGCGCTTCCGTGAAAGTCGTCAATAGGATAAAAGAATGGGTTTCAAGAAGAATGTTTTCAAGATATTTACGGACGTTAGTGACGGAGGTACGGAAGCAAACTATTTTATAAATTTTGAATTTGAATTTTATTTTAAGGTTTTTAGGTATCTGAGGCTCAGGATAGGATAAATTGGAGAAAGGATTGTGGAAGGTGGATGGCCAGAGCAAAGCCTATTTTGTAAGTACCATCTCATAATCTGCCTGGTGTGACTGAGGAATATTAGAAAAACCTCGGTCAGAATTGTCAAACTGTTTTTCGTAGTTTAGGATTGTCCACCATTTCCTAAACAACTTTGCCTTTATGTCAAAGCATATATTCGTAAATAATATTATTATTTTTTTAATACAAGTACATGATAAACGTAGCACAAAATGTATAATGCTAAGTAATAAACGGATCATTGACTCACTGTTCTAGTGAGATGAATCTACTTGCTTTCCTTTGTATAAATTTTGAAATTTGCTTTTGTAGTTGCTCTCCGAGTTTCACGATAGACCTGAGTTTGATTCCTAGAGCTATTGTTTTGAGTATTTTTTCAACATATTCGATGTATGATATAAGTTTACGTCTATATACTGAGAAATATTAATCACTGTCGGTAACAGTGAATTATGATGAACATCGGAGCTAGTGACAAGAGTCCACAGTCACGAATTTTCTTGTTCGTCGTTTGGACATTAGCTACATGAAATTTAATTTTCTTGCGATCAATAAATAATAGCTATGCAAATATGAGAGAGTAGCATCAATTTAACCATCCCGTAAGACAAACTTCATTTTCCGGAAGTTGTAAGGGTACTATAGAAAATACAAGGAGTTATAGAAAGAATCTGAAATAAATAAGTCACACGATAAATAAACTGTATAGAAATAGTCAGTATTGTTACACTGACACTATAAACTCCAGAACATCGTATAGAGAAATGCAACTGCCGATACGCGCTATGGGTGTGTAAAACTTCCTCAAAGATGACCAAAATATCATGTTTCAGGTCTGCAGCGTCGGACCAGCATTCCATATAACAGACAAACCCAGATAAATTCTCCAAACTAGATCCCTATGATAGTTCTGAAAGCTAAAAATTAACCCTATACTGTATACCTTAAATAAAAAGAACACGAAAAATCCTTTCACACTGGATCGTTGTGATAGTTATGAAGAATGGTCACTTATACAAGAAAACGCTTATTTGACTGGGTTGACACATTTTTACTACATGTGAGAAAGACAAACTCTCCACACCAGACATCTGTGATAGATGAAAAAGAACAGACGAATACACAGTACTGTGTCAACAAACCAGACAAACATAAACTGACACTCGGGAGGTCGTGGATTCAGTCCCAGTAGTCGACCATCCTGACAGGTTTTTTTAAAGGCTCTGATACACCAGGCAAATGCCGGGATGGTACATTGGAAACTGAGGCCCTGGCCTACACTTTCCTGCGTTCTTTCTCCTACCCTATCCCGGCCTGAGCCTTAGATGCCTGAAAGTCATAAATAAAATTCCCATTTACATAAACTGACACAAATTGATTGAACTGTTATAGAATAATATCTTAAACGAGGTGGTGAGCTACGAGAAACCTGTTTTTCGCAAAGAGGTCTCAAGACTACTATGTTCAATGGGGACCCACGAAACTTCCCACATAGCACAAACACGTATAATATATGTATAATAGAGGTATGATTTAGACGTTCAATACATCTAATAGATATGAAAAATTAAGCTAGAATACATATACTAGACGTATATTTCACGTTTATATGTCCTACCCTTATACGTATGCCACATGTATAATACATGTCTACCTAGATATTTGTTATACATTTGGTAGACATTCCTTAATTGATTTAAACGTTCAATACATCTAATATATATATAAAATTAAGCTAGAAAACATATATTAGACGTATACTCCAGGTTTATATGACCTACCCTTATACGTATGCCATATGTATAAGACATGTCTAGTTAGATATTTGTCATACATTTGGCAGACATTCGTTAGTGCGTGTAGCGTGGCATTCCTCTTAATTTTTGCCCATTTTTTCGAACTTTTGAATACACACTTAACAGTATTTTAGTATACTAAAAATTCACACTCGAGTAGTCTGTGCGTACGCATCCTCATCACTTACTATAGTTTATGCACAGACTAGTCGAGTGTGAATTTTTAGTATACTAAAATACTGTTAAGTGTGTATTCAAAAGTTCGAAAAATTGGGCAAAAATTAAGAGGAATGCCACGCTACACACACTAACGAATGTCTATCAATTGTATGACAAATGCTTATGCCCGCCACCCCACCTGAAGATTTCAGTATTTTCCTCTGCCTCGTGAGGCGAATACCACGCTAGTACCGCTCTGGCTTCTGCATTCGCCTCATAATTCTTCTTGGAAGTGTGCTCTCCAACGGCCGTAATTCCCCCGACAAGTGAATAAGGACAATATATAGTACAACAAGTAAGTACAGTAATGCACATAATATGCGTGCACTTTGGTAAATTTATTTTACACAAAATCCTGGATAAAATATAGTGAGCGTTACTATTTACCTAATGGGGTGGCACAAAATATAAAAAAAGCTGCAGTTAATTTATTTTACATTAACAATAAAATAATCACAGCACTTTTCTGGAATGCTTCATTTCCTTTCCATATATTCTTCAACTATGCTTGCAACGTTCCTTCTAATATAAACAAAGTATATTATAGGCAGAATAATCGTCCTACATATTTTTAATACCAACTTTCCCCGCTATCTTGGGAGAAACAAGCAGAAAAGTAAAAAGATATATCAGATGGATCGTGAAACATGCCCTTCACCACCTAGTCCCTAACACATCATTTTCTCAAAGAACTAAAACGGATAAGTGGTCAAATCGTAACTAATATAAAAGTCCAATAATTAAACTTTGATTAAACATTTTATTATTTTCAAGCACATACATTTTTTGTCTTAAAACAACCATCATCTTGATCATTGATTGGAAAATATATTTAGCAAGATACGTAAATTGAGTTCTTCAGTATATGTAAACCACAAATGTAATTACAGAAAGTTATAATGTATATGGATTGTATTTCGTTGAGTGCCAGAAAAATGGAAAATCGTGGGAAATCTTTTAATACTGGTGATAATTCTTTTTTAGTTAATTCCGCACATGATGATGTTCCTTGTTCTAAACAGCAAATCCTTGCTCTCTGAAGCTCTCATTTGCTTTTGTCCTCTTCCCTTTGCCTGGCGAAACTTTTTTTTTTTTATTCAATTCTTTTCAGTCTACTCATAATCCACTTGACACAACACCTGAAATACAGAGGATTTGTAATGTTGAAAATGTTTACAAGAAATGTACAGTACATATTGACCACGAATTTCAATACGGAATGTAAAAAACACTTAAGTTTAAAGTATTCATACACTATATCATCTTCATACTCAAGTGAATAAATGTAACAATGGAAATGCAGTACGTCGGAAAAATATGCAGCGCAGTTTCAAAGAAATATGCAGCTGTCCTGACTTTCCCCAGGCTCACAAAACGAATATCAAGATGGTACCTCAAGTGAGACTCTGGTCATTCTCTTCCCATCCCTTTACTGGAAGAATGATTCCTCCGTGTCACAGGTTTAGGTCATAGTTGCTGCTGTAGCTCACAGAAAGGAGTTTAAAACAATATAAATAGGGCCCTTTGCTAAGAGAGAAACAACACAACTTCGAATTAACATTTATATATATATAAAAAAAAAAAAAAAAAAGAGAGAGAGAGAGAGAGTTAGATTTAGGTACAATAAAGTATTTTCAGACATTTTGCTTCACGGTAACAAATAGAACATACTCAGGAAGTATACGAGTTTTAAATGATATGTCATTTTTATTTACCTCACACAACGTGATATAGATGATAGATTTAAAAAAAATCCGTTTAAATTGGTGGTATTCTGAGAATTAATATTCTTGATTTATAATAAATCTGGTTTAGGTGTCCATAACACGCCGTTTAGTATATTTCAAATTATGACTCAAATTCACATTAAGACAAGAAATAAAAATCCGATGAAACTTTCTTGAAGTAAGGAAGGAGGATTTATTACTTCTCCTTACTTTTGCCTCTTCATATGCTTTCAAGGTGCATTTTTAAATATCCTAAGGTCACCTGTACGAAGAAAGATAAATAATCGGACTGCTACTGACACCGTTTTTTTTTTTTTTTTTCATTTTCGGGGAAGACTATTCTAATATTTAAAACATTGGTAAACTTTGTTTTGTATGAGCCATTTTTAGTACCTTTCGACTTCGCCCCTCACACTTAAATGAATGCAATGCTTGTTAAAATTCACAAACATCCTTGCCCTAGGCAGGATTCCAACCCGCGACTTTGGAGACGCTCAGACCGCACGACTACCTTGGTCGTCAAGTTTAATTTGTTGTGCCACTTGTAAATTGAAATTTAATTTGAATTAGTGTTAACTCATTTAATGTGGGAATTCTAATACGTTAAGTACCTTCTAAGTCTATGCTCTAAGCCAATTTTTAGCAATTCTAAATTATTTTTACTGAACTGAATATTAGTAGGCACAACAGGTAACTATGACGTAAGTCCTCCCCAATCTGAAGGATGACGTCTCTCGGGCCAAGGATGGAGAAAATAGCGGCCAGGACCTTTGTCTAGGTATCATACCGGGCGGGGAGGTGAACCAATAGTTGGTTTTCCATTTACTCCTATCAGATGGAGATAATGTCCTAAGGAATTAACCAACAGTAACATGGATTCCAAAGCAGTACGTTCAATCTGTCCCCCGTAAATAGTTCTGAAGTTGTCGGATCGTCATAGGAATGACGTTCCTTGGAGAGTACTCTGCCAGGGATGAGGGATGGGAAAGATAGCTGTCAGAGTCTTTGTCCAGCTGTCATCCCTACTTTTACCTGGTGAAACTCTGGAAAAGCTTGAGGTAGCAACTAGATCATGGGCTGGGTTTCTATATTGAAATATTTTTAATTTGTATTGTGATTTACGATTTTTAGTATTGTAAACAAGAACTTTCGACTAATACTAAACAGTTTTTTGTTTCGTTGTTTCACATTTGTAAAATATATAACCAGGGGTTTATTTTGGAGGAGAAGTGGAATTCCTTCCTCGATCTAGAACTTCGCTTCGCTGTCCCTAACATTAGGCTTAATGAACTACAGCACATTAAATA
>JAGDQP010031434.1:1262-21940 GCA_022664845.1 Lepisma saccharinum
TTAATATTATTATTATTATTGAGATAGGTATTTGGTTGATGTCGCTGACGCGCTAGACGCATAAAAACACAACGCATGATAGAAGATCGATATATGACAAAGAAGAAAAGAAAAGAGTTTTGCAACACGCTCATAAGAACACAGCCAATATTCCGCAAAAGAAGGTTTTGCAGATAAATGTTACTTACAGAATTAAGTTCATTTGTTTCGTGTCGTGATGTCTGGTGAATGGTTAATATATTAGGTACAAAAAGAAAAGAAAAAAAAAACATACAAAACACTAATGGATGTGAAGAAAAAAAGTTTCATATTATTAAAAAAAAAGAAACTACTACTGATAAGAAACAAGTTAGCTAGAGCCTACATACAGTCAGTAGATGTTTTGAATAGATGGAGCTGCAGTCAGCCAGACCGTACCGAACCGCGCAACGCGAAGTAAGCTGTCTGGCCGTTATCCAGGCATTGGGAGTAGAAGAGCGCCGGGCTGTGTTGTTGGATGTGGGGGCTGCAACAGAGCAAATGCCATGTGACCGTACGCAAATGTGTTGTTTTTGTTTTTGTTATTATTATATTTATTGTTGTTGTTGTGTGTGACGATGCAACAATCGGCGTCCTCATCATCAGCTGGAAAGGGCAAGCTGGACAAGGCACAGGTGAGACCGCTCACGCGGGACTCCCTGGAACGCCTGGAAAAGAAAAGTGTCCAGCTAGTTCGAGACTATGGATTTCAACCGCGACGGAAAGTCAGCGTCGAGGACGGGTCTATTTTACCCGACAAGTTCGAACCTTTTCCCAGGAAGCTATATGGTAAACCTTTGGAGGAAATTGATAATTTCATATATGACGAGGTAAGGCAGTAACACCATTATCTTAACTTTTTAGCACAAGAAAATTTTCTTTCGCAGTTTGTCGGAACACTATTTTCTTTGATCGGTCAACAGATAACAAGAAGTTCGTGAATTAAAGTCTAATGTCTCTCTAGCATGATTTGTGCTTTAGTTGAATCTAACCGCAAGGACATTTAAGTTGCTCGGATTGCCTGGTTTCGACCAAACTTCCAGGTATCTCATTCTTTTACGTCTTTTTTTTTCTTTCTTTTTGCAGTTGGGTCTAATGAATCCTTATGAACATATAAAAAAAGTAAGCGTGGTTTAGATATCACTATATCAGTGTGTGCAAAAGCGCTCCGTAATATGTAAGTAGCGCATATGAGCTACAGAGCCTAGCAACACTTGTCTGGGAAAATTTCGTGATTGTATATGGGTCTGCTGTAATAATTAATGCATCAAACACTGATGAACTAAATGTACACTCGGAGGTCTTCTGTTGCTCCTCTCGTAGCCTTCACGTTATGTATCCGTGTCAGAGATCAGCGAATGAAAAATGTATAAATTCTTTTTATAGACTAATTCAAATTCTACTGTTTTGGGAACGTTGCAAATTTGAAATGATTGCAAACCATCATTATTACAAATATTACAATTTTAAACTTTGAATAATTTTTCTTCATAGAGCTTGTTTTATTTTTCTAAGAATGTTTTTCAACCTAGCGGCCCACGGTTTTCAGTTTGGGGTGGTCTAAAGTCAAAATTGGAAGGGTGTAAGTGGAGATTTGCACGGTTTCTATCGATTTTATACCGTAAAAATTTTTAAGTTGGGGGATGTTGTCAAGAATTTGGGGGGTAACATCCCACGGGGGGGTCTGGTGGAATCACTGGAGAGGCCATAACTCAGTTGGTAGAGTGTTGGCTTCGCAATCAAGAGGTCTTTGGTTCGATGTCGGGGGGCGACCATCCTGACTGGTTTTATTAAGGATTTTCCTCAGTTTCACCAGGCAAATGTCGAGGAGGTACCATAAATTTAGACCCTGACAGTCTCCTTCCCACAGCCTTTCCCCAACCCTATTCAGACCTAAGCCATAGATACTTAAAGATAATAAATTCGAATTCCACAATGTTTTCCTAAGTTGTGTGTGTGAGAGTGAGAAGGTGCGAGGATGTAACACCACATATTTGTGCGTATGTAAATGCAAAAGCAACCGAGACTCAAGATCTCCCATCCCCTGGAGAGATTGATATTAAAAACAGTTCCAGCTTTCAATTCATATGGATGGCAGTAAGCAAAGCATAGGAATAGATACTCACTTTAATACTTACAAACGTATAGAACAAAAACTGAAAATAAAATGTGATAAGATAAAATTAATTGTATGGGTGGGAATAAAATGTGAATTAAAATTTTAAGTAAATGATCATGCTTACTTTAATTTGGAATAGTACCATAAAAATGTATTAAATTAACTGGTGTTAATTTAAGTAAGTAAGATTAGCTTAAATCTTATTTTATTAACTATTACTATCTGCTCATTTGATTCCATATGAACCGCGAAACTGCAGTTTGCTTTGCATATTAAACAAGGTGGTGGATCTTGAATCTCTTTTGTTTTGACATCCTCACGTACTCACAAACATGTTCTATTACCTCCCCACACCTTCTTACCGTCACAACACACAAACACTCATTTGTCAGTAAAATATTGTAAAAGACAAACAAGCTCTATGAAGCAGAATTACAGAAAGTCCCAAATTGAGATGCTTGTAACATAAGTTTTTACTCAGTCACACCAGGGAAATGCCGGTATGGTACATTCAATTTAACCCTTTCTTCTACCTTCTTGCTGCAGCCTTTGCTCTACCCTAACCCGGCCTGAGCCATGAATTCCTAAAACTTTATAAATACAATTCAATGTAACATCGGTAATGTCTTAACCAATTTCAAATTTTTCAACACCAGAAAAACATCATTGTTAATAATTGTGTGGAAGTAACTTTTGAGGGTTTTTTTAGCTGACAGCAGATATACAGTGTTTGCAACTGAACTGGTAGAGCGTTGGTTTTACTATGGAAAGATTCAGAGTTCGAATCAGGGGTCGGTTATCATGACTGAGGATTTTCCAAAGTCTTTCCTCAGTCACACGAAAGCTATTACCGGAAGAGCTGAAACGGGTCACTGGGTCAGGTTTTGGAGTGGGTCTATGCTTGAGACCCGGAGGGCAAAGCAGTTTTTAATTATTTGTTTCCGTTTGAAGAGTGTTTCATTCAGGAATGACCGGAAGCGAAGATGTTACGCTCATGTCACGGTAAATACAAGCAGAAAATTACCAGCTCGTTATAGTTCCCAGACCGGGTTAGGGGAAATATCGGAATGGTACATTCGAACTAGGTCCTTGGCCGACTTTCCTTCGACAGTAGCTACATCTCTTTTCCCGGACTGAACCAAAAGTGCCTAGATGCAACAAATACAATACAACATTTGTCGATGTAGTTGGGAACGTAACTTCGTGGGTGATAAAAGCCAGTGCATCAGTATTTCAGATGATGTAAAACGGTTTCGGCAGAGAGCTGAACTAATAAAAATAATATTCTTTTTGTCTTTAACTTTTGTAAAGGGTCACCCTGGTTGATATAAGTACCGCACCATCTCTTGAATTCGTACCTGAGTGTGTTTCAACCAACGACGTAGATACTCAAGATGGACTGTTCCACCTGAATAGCCAAAAAAAAATCTGGGTAGACCTTAGTGAACGTGATGATCCCCTTCAAGGTTCCCGAACTTCGTAATATTAGAGAAACATAACTTTCTTGCTTTGGATTGTGTTAATCCATGTGTTATTTGGTTGAATTCGTCATAGCAGATGATAGGACCTGAAATACGGACGGTTCCCATTACAGTGCTACCCCTTGGATCCTCGTTTGAGTTACTATTCCAGAAAACTTGGTCTTCATGGAGGCCCTTTGGTATCCTTCTCCGGGTAGGCCTTTGTGGCCTTAGTCCGCCTCTAATTTAATAGGTCTTCACAAACTACATCCTTGTTAGGTTACAAATCACAACTGAAATACAAGAACACTCACTGAGGAATGTAATCCGGAAACGTTACATTTATTGTTTGTATTTAACTTACAATTATAGGCCAGAGAGGTGGCTATGCATTACTTATCAACGGACATTGCTCAAGCATGTTACGGTCTTAAGATATATCTGATTGCCTTGCGAATAATTGAAAGCAATATAAAGATAAAAACTTAATGTTTCTGTAATACATTTTTTTGGTTAGTGTTTCACTAAACTATGATAGAAGAGCTCTTCTCTAAGAACATTCATTAAAGGATGAGCATAAATTGGCAAGTAGAAAATCTGAACTCGATAAGCTAATACTTCAGCTATTTAATACGCAATATCTAGTTATCCACCAAAGTAGGAACCGAGCCGCCATAGCTCAGTGGTAGAGTGTTCACGTAGCATTCTGGAAGTTGTTGGCTCGATCCCATCGGCCGACCATCCTGACTGAGTTTTTTCCAGTATTTTTCCTCAATCACACCAGGCAATTGCTGGATAGCACCTTTAACATAGGCCCTGGCCGACACCTTCCCGAATCCTTTTCCCGACCTGAGTTTTAGATGCCTAAAGGCCATCAATTCAATTCACTAACGTAGGGTGTCGAGTGAGAGAAGTCGTCAGCGACATCTCGGTCACTACTTGATTTTGAAGATCAGACGGTTCACATCCCAAGCGTGTCGCGTTAAGTTTTTGTCTCATAAGCACAAAGACCAGGTACGCGTTCTTTCTTGCAAGAACATAAAAGGAACTTTGACAGCAAAACTAGCATAAATCTTTGAACGTAAGATACGTGTACCAAGCTTCAAATATGACATATATAAAACCACGATGTTGGAAAATTAGAGTCTTGTGAGAAAGAATAGAATTTGTTAGAAGAGGCGAAACTGCAGATAGGTGCTAAAATGACAAATTTCTAGCATTTAATAGCAGTAACTGACAGATAAATCATTTACGAACAAAAATTAGGCGAATAGGTCCAGGGAAAGTGTGTGGAACGTTAGCCGTATAAAGCGCTGTTCTAATCGATTGAGCTATCGAGAGCTGTAGTTTGTCTCATATCAGAGTGACGGAAGTCTCTCTCATGAGGATGTAATTAAGGACTTACTTCTATGGAACAGTGAGGGAAAACGATTAGCTTTTCTTTGTTCCCGTACGTCACAATCTTCTATTTTTTATTTAGTTTTTACAAAAAAGATGGTGGATGACGTATTTCTAAGTTCTTTAGACAGGTAGTAAGAATTACATTTATGTGCAAAACATAACTGTCAGAATCCAAACTGATGTCTCATTCGACTACGTAAGTTCCTGTATAGTTCACGTATATCTGGTTAAATACGCTATACGTGTGTACCGAGAATTCACTGAGTCAATGTACTTAGACTCAAAGTTGGATATCTTTAACTTGATTGGTTGAAAGTGACTCAGTGGAGATCATACTGTGGAGAACAGCATTTTCAAGTGTTGTAATGTCTGTTTTGCTTCAGAAAACTTTATACTGATGGAAAATGCATAATTTTACAAAACAGGACGGACACCAGAAATTCGATGAGAAAATTAATCATTAAGAGGTTCTGATGTAATTTTTCTGTGGGCGAACGGGAAATGCAAATATACGAATTCTTTCGAGAGCTAAATCCTTACAATTAGAGTCTCTTTCGCAACGACAAGCTTTGTGCATCTGAACTTCATAGCGTCTTAAAGTTCCAAGACATCGTGTCATTGAATTGAATTTACATCTGGCCTCTAGGTATCTACGGTTCAGGCCGAGATAGGGTAAGGGAAACTATACAGCAAGGGCTGGAATTGAAGGTACTATCCCTGTATTTGTCTGCCGCTGGCATCGAACCCAGGACCTTTCGAACACGAAGTCGACACTCGAACAACTGAGCTACGACTGCTTGGTATCATTACGTCATATACTATGGCCAAATGCCGGGATAACCGTTCCCACTGATCACAATACAAGACCCTTCCGGCGCTCTCTACCTGAGCACATCGCAAAACCCGTTCCTGCATACACTTAGTCCTGCATCCAGGCCTTATACCCAAGTAACATCCCGTAATTTCTGTTTGATATTCGCCGTAACTGTTCAAGTGCTGTAGGACGAAAGAATGTGAGTTGAACCACTTCCAGCAGTGATTTTGCCACCCCTAATATCTCAACAACACCCCCTAAATTAGAAATATTTGCACCAAAAAAATCGATTGAAACCGCACCAAACTCCAGTTACGCCCTCCCAAATTTGACTTTACACCTCCCACAAACTGAAAATCCTTTCGGAAACCCTGACTTTCATGCTTGCATCCAAGCCAGAATCCCGGTGCATAGACCAACATAAGTCACTCGACACTAATGTGGTTCTTCTCTATTACTTGACCTTGCCTCCACAGTAGTTGCAATTTAAGACACTTCGCCAGATGTTTAGACCTGGCACCTCAGCATTCGCTTGCTATGACGGGCAAACTGTGACAAATTTGAATGAGCATGGTCAGTGCTTGAGATTTAATATAAGTCCCCTACAATGATCTTTTTTTTTTTCTCTTCGAAGTGTCATTTTATAGTTAATTAACCTTACTTGTAAAAGTGACTGTGATCTTGCTGCGTACTTATTTAGCATGGAGGAGGAGACGTGGCACAAAGCTATCACATTAACCTAGCTCAAATGATCATCCTAACTGGTTGATTGAATTGGTGAGCTTCTAAGGACGGGACCTACAGTTTTTGGTAAATTCGGCTCCAAACTACTTCGTTTAATGAGCCTCAGTGGGAATTGAGATTGTGACTTGTTTCCGGGGACTAGTTTCTTTCCGGGAACTTTTCTTTGGAACTAGTTTCTTTTCAGGAACTTTTCGTTGGAACTCGTTCTTTTTGAAAACCAAGGAACGTGAACGGATTATTAAAGTTCCTTTTAAGGAGTAACAAGTAAAAGTTCCCTTTCAAAAGGAAGTGATGTATTCAAAATCGTTCCTTTTTCTGTGATATGGAAGCACTTACTTTGGGCGAGTGTATATACAATTAATTTTCACGAGTGCTTGAGTGTAAAATATTTTTGCAACGAAAAAAAAAGCAGTGTTATGGCACGTGATTCGCCTATTATTAATGGCACTTCGATAAATTCATTTTTTATGTATACATAAACTTGAAACACAATCAGGTTTTTTCTTACTGGAACGTGATTTTTCTTAGGAACTTGAAAGTAATACGTTACTTTTCCACTTCAGTACTTTGAATGAGTTTTTAGGATTTTTTTCCAAGACTTATATCCTACTAGCTAGAACAGCAGTATGTAACTTACGTTACTGTTAGATGCGAAAAAGGGAGATGAATGGTGGAGTACTTGATTTTTCACTTCTTCTCGATATCCATTCGGGACAGGTTCGCCTTACCGCTCATTTTATCTTATCGATTTTCATTAACCTTGTTTCCCTGCCAGTCATCATCGCATTTCATCGGGAGTTCACTGTGTAAAGTTTCCGTACGTACGCTCACTTCTCAAGTAATTCACAAATTACAATATTCATTCAAACTTTAGGAACAATACCAGACTATCGGGTAAATTGGGTCAAGATTTGATTGTCGGGTAGTCGAGTCACAGTCGAGACCGGGTCCTCAGTCATTCAGGTCAAATTTCGGACTGGGTCACCGAAAGTGACTTGATATCAGCTCCGATTCGCACATTTCCTTATTTCTAAGTTGCATGTTCAATTAAATTGACGAATGTAATATTTAACCAAGCATTTATTCGCAAATTTTCATCTGTTGACTTATTACTTGTTCAATAACAGTTTAGAACAGTGTGTTACGATAGCAAGGCAGTGAAGCTTTTTCATTACGAAAAGAAAAAAAAACATCTCTGTTAAGGCCGCCATTTCGTATCACTTGAAGGCTTTTAGTAAATATTACCCAGAGAATGGCCGTACAAAGCAAAAGACTACTTCTTAATTCAGACTTCTTGGCAGTCATTAAATTTGGAATCGAGCCCAAAACCTTGACACTTTCCTCCTTTTATTTTCCTTTTTAGATGTTTCATTTTTTTGTTTGTTTTGTTTTATTCGGCAGTGACGTGTGTGGCATCCCATGTGGAAATCGCGCAGATTTTGTTCTTATTAAACGGCCTGATTCACGAATTAATTCTTGAGTGAATTAGGGCTTTGTATGACTGAAATCTATTTGTTGTTTAAGAGGAGAAGCTATTTGAATTAATCTATCTTATTCGTACTCTGAAAAAGACTTTCCGTTATTATATTTTTTTTACAGAACATAGCAATATTATCGTAACGATTCCTATAGGATAGAATATATATATAACCAGCATTCTTGTTGGTATAATACCAGAGTTTGTGGTGATATCACTATAACATCTCTTTCGTGGAAATCAGGAGTGGTCGGGAAGAGACCACGTTAGTGCCAAATAATATCGCATGTTATCCTGTGTACCCTCATTGCCATATTCAAATCCATGCGTGGTTCGGATTCCACCTCAACAATAGGTCCCATCCTTAGAATTTATATGGACGTAGAACGAAAGTCATAATTCAATCATGTTGTTGTTGTAGACCAGTGTTTCTTAAACTTTTTCCTGTCGCGGAAATTAACAATTTTGTTATGCTCGCTGCAAAAACTTATATCCGGTGCAAAATTGTGTTTACGTAGCGTATTCGTAATGAAAAGGTAATTCAGTTGCTGTCCTCACTGTCTTTAAGTGCAGTAGTTTTCTGACCGTAAAACGTTCCTACATGTCCGACATTATGAGGAGATTTACGCTTACTCCAGAGCAGGGATTCCGCCATGATTTTCAGTTCAGGGGGTGTAAAGTCAAAATTAGTTGTGTGAAAGTGGAGTTTTGCAAGGTTTCTATCAATTTCTGACCGTAAAAAATTTTGTTGGTGGGTGCTCTCGAGGATCTGGGCAGTGACACCCCTTCCTACAGAGGGATCTGGTAGAATCACTGCTCCAGAGCGTTGCGTTATTTCTTTTATGTGGAAACAGGTTGAGAAACTAACCTCGCCCAGATAATGTAGTCACCAAGAGTAGAATACGAATAGTTTACCGTAATGACTGTCGGTCTTGTGCATTGCGGGATTGAAATCGGGCCTGATCCGGTCCGAAGCTTGATACGGTGACCTGGTCAGAACTCAGACTGACTTCGTGACCCGATAATCGAATCTTGACCCAGTTAACACGGGGACCCGGTCTTGTCCCGATTTCATCCGGGTTTGTTTCTGTGGATTGAATCAAACAATATTGGCATTTGTGTGAGCCCACGTTAAATTATATAATTTATTGTGAATGTTGAAAACCTAATTTTCCGCATTAAGTTTAATGAGTTAGGAATTTTCGGCCTTTTTTTTTTCTCCGGGTTTGTAACTGTGATCTATCCCGGAAGAAACACTTCAAACGCAAGAGCGTATAATCAGAAAATAACTAAAAGCTCTGTTCTGTTCATCGGGTTACCGGGTCCCGCACATAAACCTGGTTACCTGTTTTAACTCTGCTGCATTGACATTGCACAAGAATACGCTTGCAGCACGGAGAGTACTAAAGGGTCATGCGACATACAGCAATGTTCCTTGCACTAGGCTTAGGCTTACTTCGTGTTTCTTGCATCATGTCATGCTGCAAGTCGCAGGATGTGTGAGGTCTCCAGTAAAGTTTATACGGTTAACTTTATTATATAACACAAAGATATTATCTTTATTTTATTTCTGATGTGGTAGTTTCATACTTTTTACCGCACAACTTTTCAGTTCAAAATACACATGAAAATAAGTAGTCACTTCTATTAATGATTATTGACGCTTGTCCTAGGATGAAGTCATTTTTTTTAAAAATAAAGGAATGCTGAAGGTACTATATGCATGTACGCTATTGGCTTAAGAATGTATATTTAGGATGGACAAAACAATTTCCTTATCCAATCTCTGCTTAATTTTCCTGTTCAATACTGTGTTTGGTATTCAGTGTTGGTTTTTTAATTAGATTTTTTATGGACTTTAGAAATCGACAGCTCGGTACGGGATAGAGTAGGGGAGAACGAGTCGTCCAGGGTCACTGTACTATCCTGACATTTGTCTCTTGTGACTGAGAAAATCTGTCAGGATGTCGGACGGTGGTATCGATCCCAGGACATCCCGAATGTGGAGCCAATGGTCTGACAACTAAGCTATGAGCCGCTAAGGTGCTCAAGTATTGATGTTTGCATTTGTTGATGAATCCTCTGTGTTTAATTTTTCGTTCACACTTCGTGTTCGTTTTTCGCTCAACACACTGTGTTTATTTCTCGTTCAATACATTTTTTTGTGTGTGGGTGAGCACTCAGTGTTTGTTTTTACTTAATATTGTGTTTGGTTTTCCTTTTAATATTCCCTACCCAGTTTTTGTTCATTTCATAGTGTTTTTCTTTTTGTTCATTGTTTGGTGTTTGGTTTCTAGTTCAGTAGTAGGCGCCTACTAACATTGTCAGAGGTGATTTGTTTCTTGTTCATTTGATGCTCGAAGTTTTTAGTTCAGCACTCGGTGGCATTCACTACTGATGTTTTTATTTTGTTCAATAGTCTGTCTTTATCCACAATGCTTTCTTTTTGTTCAATAATAATAGTTCAGATTCTTGTTGAATTTTGAATTTTATTTAAAACCGTTAGGCATCTAAGGCTCAGGGATTCTTGTTGAATATCCAGTGTTTTATTTTACGTTCAATATGTTCTATGCTTGTAGTTTTTCTGTTGAATACTCGGTACCCGGTCTTCTTTACAGTACTTGGTGTTGTACGATACTCACTGTTATATTGTGCAATATTCATTGTTTGGTTTTTGTTCATTACTTGGTGTTCGATTTGTGTGTACGAATCCGGTTTTCGTTTCGTCTTTCAAAAAGTAGACAATGTGTTACCGAAAAATTTGTATTTTAAAGTAATTGTATTCCAACAACACACCCAATAAAAGCAAGTTTTGATGAAAACCAAAACTGGGCTCTGAAGAATACATTAATTTCTTTACAAACCCATAAAATAATTATATAGCAAGTTGAAGAGTCACAAATTACGGCCAGCAAAATTTTAATTTTAATCTTTAAGAACGTGCTGTATATGCGATAAATTTTAAATATTTGTTGCTAGACTCTTCCATATACAAGGGTACAAAGAATAAAAGTACATAATTTATTTCGCATATGGAACGTAGCTTCGTGTTTCTTGTATAATGATATTGACTTACAGTGACTTGAGGTTATAGAAGGAGTCGTGCGTTTTCCCCTCCTTCCTTGTTTCACATATTCACGCGAGAGCATCGATCCATTTCACTGAAGTAGCAGAGAAACTAGCAAACGCAATGTATGTACACACATCCGCATAGAGAGGTATTTTAAGTGAGAAACACGTTTCGTTTCAGAAAGGCTGTGTTACATTCTGTTTCTTTTGAAAATATAATCACTGACACTTGGCAGTCTTGTTTTTCAAAGCACTATATACTTATTTTACGTAAATGTTCAAAAAAAATTACTCAGCAAAATTGGAAAATAGAACGTATTTATCATAATAGGATGTAATATCACTGATGTTGCAGTGCGGCGTCTCGGAAAGTTAGATGTCGCAGAACAATGTGGTTTTTTTTAATTAGTCATTAATTGGGAGTGTATGTATAACATTTTCAAAATATATTTTTAATTTTTCAGTTTCAAACTTTATAATTTTTGGGACACAAGCTAACGGTATTTGCAGTTGTGCATCATATTCTATTTTACGTAGTAATTTTACAAAATATGTACCGTGCTCAAAAACATATTACGGCTTCTGGAACAGTGTTGCCATCTCATTTTCTTAATTTATCCTCGATTTTTTTTTTTTTTCCGTGTATGTGAAAAGATGGTTTCCTGTTTTATTCGAATTATTTTTTGTAGCACGCTAAAATGCTTCAAGACAGTGGTTTCCAAACTTTCCAAATCACGGATCGATCTTTCTCAAATCTATGAAAATTTTTCTCTCCTTGTCACATGTACGGAAAAAATGGTAGTTACATTTCGTGGGATTTTAGTAATGCTACAGGCTCGTTTTCTTGTTATTGTCGTACAAAATTATTTTGTGTTGTGTTTCTAATAAAAATTGAATCGCCAGTTGGAAGAAGGAACGCCAAAAGTGCGGAAGTAACTTTTCTAGCGCTGAAAGTTTCTCAATGTATAGGTTCACAGCGTAATTTGGAAGAAATAAATTGTATAAACAATTTCCTATTTCGAACTGACGTTCTGTATTTATTCAATAAACAAAGTTTGATGCTAAAATACGACTCTTTGTTATTTTTGGCGTTTATTTCCTTCTTTTAACTGACGATTCAATTATAATATTTTGTGAATTGGTTTATAATGGGGCTTATAATGTGTTATGATACAAAAATGTCTTTATGGGCGTTCGTTGTATTTAGGTGGCTTTTGATTAGTTTTCGTTACTGTACGTTACATCAGATACATAACGTAGTATATACGTATACTGTGAGTTGGGGTGACGAGAAACCTTTTTCAATCAAGATACACACCTATCATTGTTAACAGAAGAATGGGAAAATTTGTTGGAGGGTGGGAAGATACGTGTTACAGATGTAAATAATACTCCAGAGTATGTGTACAGTGATAAAACAGTGTTTTTCAACGAAGAATTTTTTTATTGAAAATACTACGCTATACCCACCATTTATAACGAAATCTGGTACTGCGAAGTGTCGGATAAAACTAAAGGTGGTATTAGACTGCCGAGCTTGTTGATCAGCTTCCTTGACGAGCAAGCTCGACAGTATAAAAGCAAAAAATTCCGTCAAGCTTGCTTAAGGGCAGGCTCGTCGAGCAAGCTGGACAATATTTGGAGAGACTCGACGCCTGGTGCTCAAAATAACTAAAATCTCGTTCCCTGATTACTAGATGACATCAACCAAACCTTTTGTTTTCATCCTTACAGGTCAAAATTCCTAATCCCGCCGTGATCCATTTGAACTGAGTGGTTTGGAACCTACCTTATCAAAACTTGTATTGCTGTCTTTAGAAGCTCACCAACTCGTTTCGCGTTAATAAAAATTCAGTGAATCAAATTCCTTATTATATTGTTAAGTCTTACGTAATGAAACTGTTTTTAATGAGAATAGATTCAAACCTTGCTGTAAGTGGAGTAAGAGGTATCTTTTATTAAATATGTAGCGGTTCTAGGACTAGTTCAGAGTGAATTGCGGCACCCAGATTGAAAACCAGTGCTTAAAGCTATCACATAGTCAGTATTTCTTAATCCTATCTGTTTCTCAGCAAACCTAACTAAATTTGAATTTAATTTTTAAGGCCTTTAGGCAACTTTGGTTCAGGCTGAATGCATGATGATGGGAGAATTTGTGGAATCAAGAAATTGGGAACAAACAGGAGAACCTGAAGAAAACCCACACACGCGGTGTTTGTCCATCACAAAGCCCACATGGTACGACTAGGAATCGAACTGACAACACAAACATCAAAGTTGAGCGTTCGGACATTGAATCACCGCGCAAACTTAACTGTGAGTTCTGTTCTATTGAAAGAGGCTTCTTAGAAATATGTAAAGATATTTTGTAGCATCCTCTAATTTTCATGCTACACTTTCGTATCATTGGCAATTTCATTCCGCGGTATTTTTATTGCAGCTTCAAAGAATAAAATGAAAAAAAAAATATCCATGGTAGAGCTGAACTGGGTTACTGGGTCAAGTTTTGCACCGGGTCTGTGTTTGAGACATGGTCTATCTCGGTGACCGGATTGTTGCGATTGAACTTTGCATCTTTCAAGAGTGACAAGGGCCAGAGGTGTTACCTTCCCCCTAAAGAGCACGAAACGTATGACGTCACACGAATTTTAGTGTGTGAAACTTTAAAGTTTGTTATGTTGAAGTTTTAAAAGTCTTTTTGGTGTTTCAATTTGTTAGAAAGAATTTACATAACGAAACAAAATGGCGTTATTTTTATATTATGTCTATCTTTTCTTTTTCATTTCTACACTATCAAAAATAATTTCAATATTTTTTTTTCTATTAGTAAAGCTTTCATATTTAGACACCCAGTACATCACTACATATAATTTGAGATACATGAGCTCACTTCTCAGGGAGATTTTTATAAATAAAAATACTGATTGATTTAAACCTCAGGAACGAGGTTAAATAAGGTCACCGGGACAAAATCGTATCTCCTGATGAAGGTTCGATCATAGAGTAGCCGGGTTACAGAGTCAGTCTGGTTACTAGGGTAAATCGGGTCAACTCTCGGACTGGATCACCAAAAGTGATCTGAATTCATCTCGGAATTATAGCTTTAATTGTTCATGAATATTTTACACTTGTTTCAACGAAAAAAAAAAAATTGCGGAACTGACGGCGTGTTGTGAATTATCGATCATATTCTCATGTCAGATCAGACTAGATTATTTATCAATTGATTCGTTTTTATTCACTGCGCGCCTTAGTGCGCAGTACTCCAGTTGTTAAGCACTGACGTAAGCAAACTTGGAAGAGTTTGAGTCCAGTATTATGTATAAGTGAGTTCACACTTTGAAAGAATTTCGTATAACAATACAGCAATTTAGAACTTCTATATGTCTTCAACACAGCCCCGAAATTATATTTGATTCACTACCCTTTTCAAGATATTCCTCGCGGGTTAATCGGAAAATATGTTTCCCGTATTGACCTTACAACAGCAGAGTTTCTTATGTAGGTTAAAAATCAGACGGATAAGAAAAGTCTTTGACAATTTTCAGGGTTATTTTTAAACACTTCTTGTACACTTGTTTCATTCTCAACGTGTCCTGATAAATTTAGGTCTTATTCACGTACTGTGTGTCAAATGTCTTCAATAATAAGGAATTACTGTTCTTCGCAACTCTGTGGAGTAAAGCCATAGGCATACTAAACTCGCTTATTTACGTTCTGTTTGAGAATTTGCACAAAATAAAATATTTCGATATTAATTCGAAAAGGCGAAATTGTGTCCCGGATGTGATTAAAACATATTTAAAGTTGTGAATCAGTATGGTCCGTAGTACTTCAGTATCCAACTTACTTATACAGTATGTTAGTCAATTCATATGCCTAAGGCTTTGGTAGAGAATTGCATTTCCTACATTTCCGGTAAGAAGAAATGGTTACATTAGTTAAATCCTCCCCCACCCTCACCAAAAAATGAGAAAATGTATAGCTTGCTTTCTTAAGTTTTAAAATATGGCAAAATTATCTTCATGTCATTATTTTGAGTTTTTTTTCGAAATGAAGAGGTAATTTTCGGGCAAAGATCTCAAAAGATTCGGGCAAAGAGTCTTTGTAGAAGGAGATTCAGTTTGTTAAATAGTATATACATATTTTTTTTAACAAAAACTCTTTGACGTCATGGACCAAAACTTTAAATCAAAATATCATGTTAGCTTTGAATATTTCCGAGAAATATTTATATTTGTTTTAATTTTATTTCCTGCCTTTCACTTCAACGAAATAAAAGTTTACTTTTTTACTTTCTAAAGAACAGCTTAAATTGACTATAAAACCTTTTTTTGTGTGGAACAGTTCAAACAGAAAATCCTGAATGAATTCTCGCGTGAGAACACTTGTGCTTTCCTTCTCTTCGGGCAATATACTTCACAATTCCTACTCTTTAACACAAAACACATACCGTAAATAATACACAAATTAAAATGAAACTTCGTTCGTGATTGGTTCTCTGGTTTCCATGGAAAGAAATATTAGTTTTGTTTTTAAACATTCCTTACTATAGCCGTGGTATTGCCGGAAGTTTCTGCATTAGAATTTAACAAAACATTACATTCATTTCTCTGGTGCCATGACACGCAAATTATATATAGCTATGGACAACAGTATTGTTGCATGTTTATAACTGATTTTTCTTATTGGAAAAATAAATAAATTGAAATATTATATAAATTTGTTGACTTGGAGGCATATTCACAATCACATGGCGCACTTTTTTTGTTGTTGAAAATATTGTCCTGGTATGTAGATAAGCTAGGGCGACATTTGCAAAATTATAAATTTTCGTCTACAAAATTTTCTGTCCAAAAATGTTCCATCGTTTTATCTCTGAGCGTGATGTTTATGTAACGCAATGGGTACGTTACTAGATGTCAAACACGGGAGGGACATCTTCATGAATTTGGTAAATATTCTTTAAAAACCGGCAACAATACTTTTGTCCACAAGATATACATATTCAAGAAATAAAAACTATCAGATACATTTTTTTTAAGTTCACCCAGGCACCAATATGTACAAATATGCATAAAATATTCCTTTAAAAAATCCAAAATAATCTACAACTAATTTATTTTACATGAGAATACGAATCTAAATTCAAGGAAAGAATATTTAGATATGCCAAAACCGCAGAAAGATAGAAAAAAAATGTTATATCTTATTATTCTGGTTTCCATTGTTTTCGCTCAAAACTTGTGGTATTTATACAAGCATAGAGGTACAAATATTACTCTCGATAGATTTCGCTGAAAGAAACACTTCAGTTAAAACTGCTCATGCCCAGTCGCAACACCCATATTCAAGACTGAAACTTGCGCACCTCGGAAAAGTGTCTTCTGTATCTGTGCATTGAACTTCCTTTCTTCCGAGAAGTCTATATTCAACGAAATACATTGATATGTGAACCTTCTCTTCTCATTGTCCCTCATAAATAATAGAATTGCTAATATTGTGTTCGATGGAGTTTGGGCCCTTTCATTAATTTTATTATGTTTGCCTTTGTCAAGGTACTGTACTTCTTCCAGTCATTTATTAGATCATTTTGTCCTGTTTTACCCACTTTCGAACTTCGTTGTGATAGGTGGACACGTGATCCACTTGAATCTGTATCTATACAAGTATAGTGTTATTCCATATTTTTTCTAGTATGAGACGTAGTTCGCACAAGTGTGAACTTTTCAAGTCACCTGCTGGTCGCTGCCACTTATTTAGAATACGGTGGATTTCTTACATAATTACCCTAAATAGCAATGAAAATGAAGATGCTAATATTGATTTAATGTTTTAATTGCAGTGATATGAATCTCCTGGCTCAGCTTTTCATTACTTAAGCAACAAGTATGTCACTGTGACTGGTAATCTAACTACTACATGATGAGATGATATGACTTAACGAAACAAGCGTTAGCAGGGCGAAATCTGAAATAAATTCAATTAATGGTAATTTCCAATAACCAATGTAATTTTACCCCGTTTAAGTTATTTTCAAAATTTTTTGTTAAGGGCTAGAAAGTTGTTAAGTAACTTCAAGGGCTTTGCAATACATTACATTCGTTAACTAACTATTTGTTAAATTTGTAACGAATATTAATGAAACTCACTTAATAAACGCAATTCATTTTTATAATTCTTAATTAAATTTCTATTAGTTTCTAAACCAAGTTCCTAAGAAGTTAAGAGAAATGTACTTTAACACTGCCATCTATTATTCTTTAAAGAAATTAGTGTTCATAAAGCAAAGCAAAGCTATAAATTGGACATTCATTTGACATGAACAAAGAGCTGAATCTTGTCAATAATAATAATTATATTCTTCTCCATTCCTTATGCCTTGCTGCCAACCTATTCCACACCTGGAGAAATTTTGTTTGAGGACTAGTTTCGTTATCAAAGACTTTTTTAAAATTCTTTGATAGACAGTGGGAAATGATGAAATCTGAGGGAGCAAAATCAGGGCAATAAGAGAGATGCACAATAGAGGTCTTAGATAGATAGCTGCTTTTGTCACGTTAGCAGAATGTGAGTAGGTATTGTCATGATGCAGTCTTCTGATTTCCATTCTTTTCACTGCAAACTTGTGCTATTTATACACCTACTTAGAAAGAAAACTTGTAAATGAAATGCAAATGTCGCACACGGTGGTTGCTTGCCCACAATTTATCACATTTGCTATTTCTTGTGTTGATTGACTTGTACTAGTGTTTAAACGATGTTCATCAAAGTTGAATGGTCTTCCAAAGTAGTGAATCAGTCACGTTACAGTCACCTTCTTTGAAGAGCCAAAGTAATTTTCTTACCGTGGTTTCCCTGATGGCATTCTCCCTGTACACGGCACTAATGTTTGTAGCCATCCACGTTGCCTATGCTTCTGAGTTAAACTCAAACAAAAGAATATCGCGGAAATCATCTTCACTTGGTACTCCATTTTCTTGAGATCAAAAATACTAGGCTTATTCATTAACACAAAACTTATCACACCAAATGATAAAACGACCAAAAACTTCTAACACTGCACTGTTACTAAGCCTAAAAGAAACGATAGCAAATTATGTATTGATCAGAGCTGAAATTGAATCATATTGATTAGTAATTATTGGTCATAAAGAAAATTTTATTTACCTTCAAGATAATTGTGAAACACCTTCCTCCTTGCTTTCCTTCGTGCGAAGGTGTTATGTCATCATACATTAATGTCTTGGGTCAAGCTATCCTCTATAGTGAGCAGCGCAAATGCACTCTATCATGGCCAGTTGAGGATCTGATATAATTCTTTACACGATGTGTCGAAATGGATCTCTCTCTCTTTTGCAGTTGGTGTCAGGAGCTCTGTGGGTCAGTCTTATGACTATGCCGATGTTTGGATAATCATGAACAACATAAAACTGATGCACAATCTTGCTAATAGGGGCAGGGGTCAAGTTCATGCTAATTATGTAATTTTCAGTGTTTTGTATTAAAAAAAGATTTTAAATGTAAACATTTTTCTATCAATGCAGCCTTAAGATCCTTAGGATATCTACCTCGCGTGCACGGTAATTTTAGGCTTCCAGTCCTTTGATATATTCTAGAAACAGTGCTCGAAGTCGGGGGACGGGGATGCCTTTCCTTTTTTTCATTTTGGACTTGGCGTACTCTTTTTATATGGAAGTTCATTTCCTTTACTTTCAATAGGAAATTGTTGCCATTAGGTGCAAACGTACGGAGTACCTTTTCTAGACCTCTTCTGCAACCGTTCCCTTACCTTTTCTAAATCACTTCTAGTACCGTCTAGAAATCCAGATCCATCTTGAAGCTTGAGTTGCGTTCAGCTCTGAATGTAGGGAGTCTAATATCATCTTGAGAGGTCGCCCGGGTCAAAGGTAGTTTTTCTTTCAGGAAAAGAGTTCTTGGGGTATTTTAGATCTTTAGAGGGGGTAAAAGAGGATACAGAGTGTAATTCTAGTAGAACAATGAATGAACCCTTGTTTTTACAAAAGTTACTACTTTTAATTGGAGGTGATTGACTCAGGCTGGGGCGTAATACCCCCCGCTCACCCATCTGAAAGAAACTCTGGTCAGAGATGGTGTTTGGACTGCCCCTATATGGTCCTTATTTTTTCTGTTTCTTTGGTCAATATATTTTCGTGTCACGTTTTAAATAGCTATTTCTAATTTTTCTTTGTAAACTGCACCTGTGTGCAACTTGCGCCCCTAGGCCCGGGCCAAGTGGTAAATCCGCCCCTGCTGGTGACCCGGTATTGATCAGATTTTACCTGATCATCTTCCTGTGACTTCCATATTATTTGCGAGAGTTCGTTACCTCCCATTAAATTCGTTTTATCTTATCTTTGCGAGAGCCCTTGAAGTAATCTCACGTATCTTGCTTGAATTATATGTAGTAATCTACGTACAGTAAACCTAAATACGATTATGTATAATTACAGTTTCAACAGAAAGGAAAACACTTGTATTGAAATTATTTTATTGTTAATATAGAAAACACTTTTATGCACAAAAGTTGATAAGCTATAGGGGGTATAATTATCAGAAATTTTCAGCGTCGTATTTCTCATGTTCTGGGGCTAACACTCTCGGTCACCTCCTGAAAGAAACACTTTTAAGGCAACAGTATAAAAAATATTATACGGAACAAAGGGAAAATTGCTTTACCCTCTGGATTAGACAGGGTCCCAAACATAGACCGGGTAATCTGGTCCAAATCTTAACCTGTGACCAGTTTCAACTAGCATCAACCCAATAAGTATGCTTCGTCCAGTGAATAAATTTGTACATAATTAACAGTAACAAAAGTTTAACGACCATCCCCTTACTTCCAGCCATGAGCATTCTCTTAGTTCTGTAAGTTTATTTCTAACCATTTAATCCAATATTTTCCCTGCTTATGCTCGACTTTATTCGCCTCCTCTTTAATTTCGATCAAAAGATGTACTTACATAGGACTAGAGGAATATAAAGCGATTTAAAAACTGTTAGATGGCTCTTCTTACAGCGATGCACTCCGAAAGCCAAGTGTTCCATTAAGAAGGATATGGAAATGATCTTTTATGCAGTATATTTACTAAATATACTGCAGTTAAAATGTTTCTCCATGGATTAAATATACCTCACTAAATGTATTTTATTGATGAATAAATTATATTCTGATAGTCTATTTATCTACAACTATAGTTAATAAACAGTTAGGCAATTCTAAATGTTAATGAGATTATTATTGATTGATTAGCAAAATCTTAGAATATAATTGATTTCACTACTCAGAATTTGAGAATATCATGATGTTAATACGCTGTGGTTCTTCAAAACAAATTAATTTGCATTAATCTATTTAAATAAAAAAATGTATTTTCAGGACTGAAGCCAACTTTTCACTTAATTTAACGTTAATAGTGCGTTTGTATATGACTTTCTGGACATTGTTTGTACTAATCAAATGTATTAGTAGCTGATTTTCATTTTTATTTAGAATATACATTAGTGCACTGGTCAAAAAAGTTAGGGGAACATGGCAGAAGCAAAGAAAAGGAC
>JAGDQP010031435.1:4403-19958 GCA_022664845.1 Lepisma saccharinum
GTTGGGAGGACATTATTAGAAGGAATCTTCGAGAAGTAGGTGTTTGTGATGAAAACTGGCTCGATCGTGCCCAGGATAGATCCCGATGGCGAACGTTTGTTACTACGGCGATGAACCTGCGAGTTCCGTAAGCCATAGAGTGAGTAAGTAAGTAAGTAACCCTTCTGACCTACCTCTTACTTAAAGCACGCTCAAGTCCGTTCTTACGCTGACGATACACAATAATTGTTTATTTCGTCTCCACCCAGTCTACTAATTACAAAAGTGACACTTTTCAATAAAGATTTAAAAGCAATCAGTGATTGGTATACCAGTAATGAGTTATTAGTTGTAACCGCCATGCTCTTATCAAACAATTTTAATAATTATTCTTTTTAATATTTTTAATGAATTTTTTTTTGCAAGCGTAATTTGTGACAATTTCTCTATGTAGTATTCAGGTAAAAACACAATCGCAATTTTTGGCTTGTAAATGTGTATGTGAAACATCGGTTTGTTTTACCATCATTCTGCTAATGTGCTGACTCATAGAAGTGCGTCTCACCACCACTCTTTTTGCGTTCTTTTTCTCACGAAGAGACAGAATCACCTTCGTCAACACATGGGTCACTCTTTTTTTTACGCAGCGATAGAGTAATACCATATTGAACCATATGTCAGCACTCACTTAAGTTCATTTTATGTTATAGTTTCATCATATATATATATTTCGATGACCCATATGAACCTAAATTATAAATGTTAATGCTCATTTTGTTTCATATTATTCTTTATGTGGGAAGAAAAAAAAAGAGGCTACTTAGGACTCAAACGACAATTTCTTTCTTTCTCTCTTCCCACAGTAGTAGACATCTGGTTATGATTCATTTGCGTTTCTACGCAAAATTTTGCTGTCTTCGTGCTATGCAATTGATAGTATTCTAAACCTAATAATTGTAGCGCTAAGTTCGATTTTACCATGTTATCTTATCTTTATGTATGTCTTTATAACCCACAGAAGATCAGGATGTAAGAACCAATATTCATAAAATTATACGTCAACCTTTATAGTTATCAATTACCTTATTTGGTCATGTACCAAAGAACAGATCACGTGATCATGTGTTAGTCAAAAAAGGCTAACCAGCTTTGTAAGTTAGTCGGTTCTGGAAAATTTAGAAGTCAACCACGCGAGTAAGTTATTCCTGTATACGTGCTATTTTTCATTAGCCGTTGTAGAAAACCAAAGTTTTTCTCTTACGTGATACTTGGTGATATAGAACCTAATAGAAAAAAAATATTCCGAGAACAATTATGAGTTATTCGGAAAAGTGACAAAATGAATATTAAAATTGTGTGTGTTCTTACCGCACAGTAGCATAAATTTCTTTGTGACTACAAAGAAAACGGGAACAGCTCGTGTTATACAAATAGAAGGGATAATTATAATACATTTTGTGTAACTGTTAATCAACGAACAGTAGGTGACTTTGTGGTGCTTCATGTCCTTCTAAAAAGGAAAAATGTCATTTTTAAATGACATAGTGACATGTTGGTTTTTACACTTTTAACATAGCAAACAGTGTATACTATAATTTCGTTAATCTACACCGACCAAGTTTAACGAAAAGTGAATTTTAAAAGACCATACTGAATGAACAATGCTTACATCCAAGTCGACAAGTGCTTGCTCGAGGAGGTCATCTTATTTGGACTGGACTGTCTCTCCCAATGCTAAGTGTTTTCTTCATCGCCCCCCCCCCCCCCCTCACTTACCATCAACAGTGATTGAACTCTTGGATTATCTTCAAAATTAACAGTGAGTATTGGAAACTTTAAAAAGAGCTCTTAGTGTAGCAATTTTTCAGATCTCTAGACAATCATTTTATTTTTATTTTTTTCTTGGCTTCATATGTCATTAATCTTCTCTGTAAAAGATATGTAAATATATTGTTTCTTGCTACCTTCATTTAAATATATACATATATAGTATTTCAAAATACAAAATTTGTTTTTTAATTTGTGTTCAAAACTGAAGGTTTTTTTATATATATACTTTATTTCTTGTATGCTAACACATTTTTAGTAACGTGTCAATTAACCCTGCACAAAAATCCATTTGTATTATTATAAGAAACCTTGTCACCAATATTATCATATCAAATGTAAACGTTGATATAAGAACTACTCGTATTTGAGATAGAATCAAGATATATGTGTGCAGTAACAGTATATCTGGGTTCCATTGTTATTTATGCAAATATATTGGTTACATAGTTAACCCATGAAAATATACATTCACGATCATAGGAATAAAAAGTAGCTTAAAGAACATAGTTCCTGATGAAATTAAAGTTAATATAATCAACGTAAATATTCCACATTCCAAGGTAGTCAGGAATCTTGGAGTCCAGATAGAAGAAAATCTTACCTGCAGCTCTTATGTGTCCTCCCGGTGTACAAAAACTCTGTTAACCCTCTGGTATCTTTACAAACTACGTGAATACTTAAGGAAAGAGAAGTTGTCCGTAACCTTTTCCTATTTCTTTTCGATTAATGTGATGTAGTCTACGGACCGAGCTTAACCCTGAGCAATGAAATATCTTTAAAAAGTGCCTGCGTAAGATTTGGCCTCGGATTCCATCGGAACACGTACTACCAAAACTGAGTAATGAAAATATGCTTACTATGTCAAGGAGACGCAACTTTCACTATTGTTGTTTAATATTTAAACTTTTGAAAAATAAAACTCCCCACTACTTGGGAAATAAACTTAACCCTCGAAGAACTTCATTACTGCACTACACGTAATAGTGCGCTTAATTTCCCCCATTTCAGACTCTGCAAATCAGCTGGTTCATTTTCTGTTTTGCCGGCAAGAACATGGAATTCCCTGCCAGTCAAAATTACGAATTCTACCACCTACAGTGCGTTCAGAGATATGGTTTAACATTTCTTCCTCTCGGAAGTAACTGGTAAGATCAAACTCTTATGAACCTATCTGACAATTTCACTCATCGGTATTGGTTATTGGAATGTATTTTTTCCTTCTCGTGAATATGTGAACTGTTGATACCAATAAAAGTATTGTGTGTATGATTGTCTGTGTATCTATGAGTGTGTGAGAGAGTTCATTTAGTATATTGGCATATTTAATATTATTGTGAATTATTTTTTTCTTTTATAGTACTAAATTTTGCGTACGGTATGCAAATTGTTGTATGCTACTAATAGTGTATATTTCATAAAATTCTATTGTTGTATTGCCCTTATTAGTGACGACTATGCATTATTCTGTTTTTATTATTGTAATATTGAAACCTTACTTTTATTTTGTAAGGGGTTATGTGGCAGAATAGCCATAGGATGAATCTCGCCCGCTTCAATAAATACAATTTCAATTCAATTTAATGTCTTGCTAGGCATATAGAGAAACTGTCACGTTGTATTTTGGACTGTGACACTAATTAACAAATGTGCAGCTCGTATGTTATAAACAGCTTCTG
Source organism: Lepisma saccharinum (assembly GCA_022664845.1). Classification (NCBI taxonomy): domain Eukaryota; kingdom Metazoa; phylum Arthropoda; class Insecta; order Zygentoma; family Lepismatidae; genus Lepisma; species Lepisma saccharinum. The sequence continues at coordinate 7,889 of JAGDQP010031435.1, forward strand.
ATGTTCCGTGAATTAAATGGGGTCGGGAAACTTAGGTTGTGTTTTATGTCTTTGATCAAGACAAGTACAAGTTCTAATAATAAGTTATGATATTAATCAATAAAAGGCTTGTGTTTTGTCATTTTACACTATTGGTAGAATGAACAATGTATGTGCAATCTTAGATGAGTATCTTCATCGATCATATTCTGGAAGGCAAAGCAATAGCTATAAAGATAAAAAAAGGAATAATAATAAACAATTTATAATTATCGTTATGCAAATGGATGAAAATAGGATATAAGATATTAATTGAGAAGCTTAACTGTTTTTAGCATTTCTGGTATTAACATCTTAATTCAAACTTCGCGAGATGATAGCAAAGTGGAGGCGGCAAAGACTAGAAGACATTGAAGAGCACAATGAAGTCTCAAAGATCACCGTGGGTTTAGGTTTAGATGACTTCTAGATAAACTGTGTAACAGACGCAAATCATACGCAAATATCACCGGCTATTGCAGTGAACGTAAGAATTCGTGATCATGAAAAAGACACTTTGATTGACAGTGGTTCGAGTTTCAACTTAATATAGATGAAGGTAGTGCAACAATTAAACTTACCTACGCACATAGAAAGCTGATATTTACTTTAGATACACGTTACTCGCAAAGTACCGGTACACTTAGATTCATAGAATATGGCTGATCGGCATATCGGTTTAGCAAATAATAAGGAAATTTTACGAAAAAAATGCAACTAAGTAACTTTGTATTACTGCCAAAGTACAGCATAGATATTTCGATATAATTAGTTGATTGTTAAGGAATGAACGTTGTGCAATGGGCAAGTATAAGAACCCCCTCAAAGATTTGCTCCTTAATCATAAACGCAGCTCAAACAAATTTACTTTTTTTTTACAGTTTTAATTGTGGTATACTAAACTGATATAATTTTACGTCATTATTTGTGAAGATATTATGTCATTTGTAAGATATCGTACTAGATTCCCTGCATTGTCGTACTTAAACTACGCGTTTGTTTCACGTTCCTTCAAAGGAACATTTTCTTATTTCTGTGTGAATAATCAGAAGTTCGCAACCACCCCGTTTACGTAAAGAGTGAAAGAGTAAATCCTTTACATAAAGTGAGTAAGCGAGGTTTGGTTAGCGGTAAATAAAACTACTTAAATTAGCCGTTAATATGGGGATTAATTTTCTCACAGAGTTAAACAAATCTTATTTTTTACGAAAATTCATACACATAAATATTGTGTTGCAGAAGGTAATTGAATAAAGAATGTGAAATACTTTTTGTATGAGAACCGAAAATAATTATTAAAATGGAGCTAATAATTAAAACTGTCTATTTGACTATATTTTATCGTGAAAACACGTATAAAAAATTCTTGAATATGAGTGCAGCTATCGTCTACGTATTACCTATTTTTTTCCTTTCATTAAAGTGAACAGCCGTTTTTCAAATACGGTTAGACATTATTACTTGCACCTTATCTCTTATTCCAGCAGAAAAATAATCTGCTTTTTTTTGTGTAAATTATCTTCAATTTCCAATATATCATGAAATTTAATTTCCGTCCAGAGCTTTGGAAATTCATAAAAACCACATATTTCTCTTGGCTTAATTAACCCCTTTATAAAAGCGATTCGTGTTCTACTCAATAAACACATAGCATGAAAACAGATATTAATAATATATTTTACAATATTACGAGGTTTTAAATATAAAAATCCTTAGCAGTTGTGCAGCTAGTGAAGATAACTTTTCCTAATATTCAAATAAAAATAATCTTGATTTGTGTTCTGTTATATTCCGAAGTTTCACCATTCATTAAAATGTTTATTTACTCTTTTATGTATTTATGTTTAATTCCGTTTCTACATTTAGATCATTTCCTAAGGATGTCTGAAATTCCAGAATGGGCGCTGTACTGGAGTTTTGCTTGAAATATAAGTAGAGGAATTTTGGGTCTGTGCAAAAGAGGCGTAGGCTATGTAGTTCCTTTTCCCGCAGATCGCTTTATTAGATACACTGGAGTTCTCAAGAACTAATTACTAATCCTACGGCTTAAGGAAACCACAAATCCGATGTGGAATTGAATCCTACACATCGGTCGTTGTAATTATCACACCAGAATAATGTCTAAATAGTTTCTTGAATTAAGATAAATGGTGCTGAAGACCTTTCATTTGCTACTAGCTCAAATCAGATGTGAATTACAAGTAGTCTATGATGTTGTAGAGCGTATAAATATGAAACAAAAGCTAGCAAGAAATCTAAACTAGGATCACATAACCTTAAACTACTGTTGTAATCAGAGAATTTGTAGTAATTATTAATTTAAGAGATTATAAAATCTTTGCAAATAAGACATCTCTACGTAAGTGATATCAGATACTTAAACGATTCTCAGAAAATTGCTATACTGTATATAAACTATTAATCTTCGTTTAAAAAGATTAATAAGATGGATAAGATTAAGATATTGGACCTCCAAAGAAAGAACTTGACTTTAACCCTTTTCCAGCAAGATCATCGTACAATATATCAAACTTAATATAAAGCTTCTCCAGAGGCACTGAAGCAGGGAGTTACTAATTTAATTTCTTACATAACGATTTTCCGTCACATACACAAAGGGAAAGTCCACGGCAGAACGTTCCGATACTTGAATAAAGGAAAAGCTTCTGGTTTTGGGGAGTAACTAAATTATTTAGATGAAAGATATATTAAAGCTTCATTAGAACTCTACAACGCTAGCCATGCTGAGAATGTTTAATTAAATAGTTCATCCAATAGTACAGATTTGGTTGTTAGATAATCAGTCTGATGATATTATATAAACATGTTTATGGTGATTTATCTGTTTCTACAACACTAAATCAAAATTTCTACTTATACCTGTAGTGCTCTCATAAAATATGTTCCCTGATATTACATTAAATAATTCAGACTCAAAAAAGAAATGTTTATTGATTGATGAGAAACCTTCATGAGCTAATTTTAGCCTCATATTATATCTGATCCTTATTTGGTGTGTATGAGAAGTTTTGTTTCTTAGTGGTCTAACGTCGTTTTTTAGCTAGCGATAAATTAAACTGAAATATATTTTTTAATGCTTTTGGAAAGCAAAATAAAGAATTGGAACTTGAAAAATTTATTTTCAAGAATAATATAATTATGTAACTTGGCTTTGTTGTGGTGAAGCTATGGTCTCTGGGGCGGCAATTAATAAATTGCTGTGGTTCCTTCCTACCGAAAACTGAAATATGATGCGTTAGAGCTATATAATTTGTTTCTCGAACTAGTTTGTGGCAAAGGGAGTATCGTAGAATTCCTTCGCTGGTCTCCCTACACGATCCCTCAACGAAGACAAGAAAAGTTAACCAGTATTATCGTAACGAGTGGAATTTTCATAACAGTAAAATTAGTTGATAAAACAGAAACAAAATTATATTCTCCGTAAAATATTCTTCAAAAGTAAACAAGATGTATATTTTATCACACAACGTTTCCCCTTGTAATTTAGGTGCTTTCAACTACTTCAAGTTTTGATTAATTTATTCCAGTAATAAACGTGATCAATGGAAAGTTTATTTTTTCGACAAAACATGCGAAATTGAAAAGATTGACAATAAATCAATATGTAATTTTATACTCACATATTATTTTATTAGTGTTCCTATCGTGACTTTTAATTAAACATTTCACTTTTTTTTTAACTGGTTCTAATCTAATCGTTCTAGGTGACTTGATGCTGCATTCTGTCAGACTGGAGATGCGTAGGTAAGTGAAGATACTACAATCAATTTTGGGCATCGGTGCCTCAATGGCAGAGCTCTAACCTCTGATGCTTGGTTTCATCGGTTCAACCCTTGCTTGTACAATGTAGGCTTTGTGGTAGACAAACACAGTATTCGTGGGTTTTCTCGGGGTTCTCCTGTTTCCTATCACTTCTTCATCCATCATTATCTATCCAGTCAGAATCAAATTTGTGTAAATATCTTAAAAATTTAATTAATTTTAACTAGAATCATTTTGAAAAAATACATTATTGATTCATATATAAGTGTGGAACTATATAGGAGTAGGTATAATTCTGACACTTTAAGCTGTGGCCTGTTCCAGATGTCTGTTATACGAGCTGAGAAAGTAAGGCCACGATCCAAGCTGACACTTAGATATTTAGCTTTGGGACTTAAGCAATGCAATTTTCATCTGTTACTGTATCTGAGTCATGTGGGTTATGTTTACTGTAAATTACTGTGGCGGCTTTTCATTACTGTTTAGATCTCAGCGATGAGCATATTGTTGGAATTCATCGCCATGTTATTCCATAAATCTATGGCAGACGGCAGTCAGCTATTAATTTTGTAGAATGTAGTATCTCTGCGAATGTTTCTGAGAAGTATCCATCAGAAATGGAGTTCTGTATTTGGACCCGATCTCGGCCCGATCCGATTCTACACCCACACGTTCCGGTTTTTCCCAAACCAGCCGGAAAATCGTTGCGTCCTGGCTTGATGCGTCAAAAAACTGGGTGACGAAACGAATCAGTCCCTTTTCTGGCTGACCCGGTGCGATTTCTGGTCAGGCTCCGATCGAGCTGGGAAGTGTGCGTAGAAGCGGGCCAGTTCGGGCCGAGATGGGGCCCGAATGCAGGGTTCAAACGCTGTAAATTATGAGTACAATAGTGGAGATATTACCATACAAAGCGAGACGCTTGCCATCATGGTTCTTAGTGTCAAGCAATTACCTTCATAACTTATATGGGACTTACGATCAAGTATGATCTAAGTAATTGTACATAGCAATGGGGAAACCTTTGCTCCATAAATTTGTACAATAATTGTCCTCTGGTCCATACGTTATCGAAGGCTTTTGAAATATCTAGCTATCTAGAAATGTCTATTGCATATTACTTTCGATTCAAAGCTATTTGAATATAATCAAACATGCTTAGTAATTGGAAAGTTGGATTATGTTGCCCCCGAAATCTAAATTGGTGGGATGGTACGAGTGAATGCGTTTCAACATACGTCTATGGTATGTTTAAAGTACTCTCTTGAATAATTTGGTAACTGTGAAAAAAACTTTTTAAAAATACTTTCCTTAAACAATACGTGCTGAAAAGTAAAAATTAATTTTCTTTATGAATGACTAAAAAGAAAAGCATGCGGCGCTCTCTCATATATAGTCACTTTATAAATTCTTAAATTGGCGCGTCCCATACTTTTCTTTTTAGTCATGCATGAACAAAATTAGTTTTTACTTTTCAGTACGAATTGTTCAAGGAAAATAGGTCTTTAAAAAGTTTTTTTTCGACTTATTTCGGTGTTCGTATACTTTTTCATTAGCTAATATTTTGTGACCTACATCCTAAAGTGTTCTGCAACCAGTCAAACCCAACCTCGTTGCAGGCTTGTATTTATTTTAGGATAAAGAAGTCCATATTAAAAACAAATATTAAAATATGATTTTAAAATACATAAATATACAGAAATATATTAAAGTAACAATGGAATAATGTATTGAAACCCGACATACGTCGCTCTGCAAAATTTCATCATTCTATGACGTCGGGAAATGAGTTAAGTTAACGTTGCAAGATTTGAGGACACCGTGAACCATTGTGAACTAAAGAAAAGAATGTAAGAAAGACTGATGGATCTAAAATTTTCTGTGCGTAATGGGCATTTTGCGGAATTTGGGACAGTAATTAATGAAGCCTCGTTTTATATTTGTGTGAAGTAGTAAACAGGAAAAAATGCGTTAAGGAAATATGTAAAACATTATACTAGCAGCTTTCGTGTTTCATGTTGGAGAGTCTTATTATGTAGACTCTAGAAACTTCAAATTTAATTCAATCCAACATATTAACTTGCATATTCATATTACTTATTGCAATTGAATTACAACTTTCAGACAGATTCCAAATAATTCTAGCTTCTACCGTTATTGGATTCTCTTCTCCGTTACAATTACTATTATAAACAGTTGATTTTGGATTCCAAGCAGGATTCCTAAAAACATCAGAAAAAATATGTAACTTTATACACAATGTAATCAATCTATTCTTGCGAAGGTATTTCCAGGTTTTTTTCTCAGTCACATCAGGCAAATACCGAGATGGCACCTTTAACATCCCTAGCAGCACACTTGGTCCGCCCAACCGCATACCCTAGCAGCACAGTTGGTTGGGCCATCATTGAAAAATGGTAGGCACTCCAACCAATCCAATGTTGGCCCGACGTTGTAATTGGCCACTTTGCTTTCAATTTGCCAACGAACTCGCTTGCCAACGCTTGCCCAACGAAGAAACTAACCTTTTGCCAACCAAACTTCATAATCCCAACGCTTGCCCAACGTTCGCCCAGCACTTGCCCAACGTTCACCCAACGTTGGCCCTTCAAAACGGAAATACCATCCCCCAACCTTTCTCTACCTCCTCCGTTCCCACCCTAGCTACTTACCCCCAGTTTTACAATCGACCGCTAAGCTTTTAGCCAGCGCTAAGTTATATTTTGCGTTCTGTAGAGAACGCAAAATATGACTTGACCTCAACTTATCGCTGGCTAGAAACTCAGTGGGCCGATTGTAAAACTGGGAGTTATTCTACTTACCCTACCTTCAGTGATTTACGTAAAACCCACAGAAATACATGTTACGGAAAGTATTTGTAGATTTCTACTCAATACTATTGCAAAGAATTGTGTTTGCGACGTTTCGGAAGTATTAATCTGTTTTCAGGTAAAGAAAAAAGTGCTAAAACGTGGAGATGAAGGTGAGAATAACCAAAGTCGTGGAAGAGAAAACGATAAGAATTTAAGACCAAGAAGTTGACAGCATTAATAAGGTTGATTTTGTTGTCATAACGAAGCAAACTTCTAGTTGGCGAAAGGAAGCATTTGAAAACAATGACTTAACACGGCATGATACTAAAAAAAAAAAAGTCCTTCCTCTCCTCGACAAGGATTTTTTTTTTCTGTTGCACGAGCAACTAAGTCCCATGATTATTTCTGGAATGTAGTTCCCGTAACAGCAAAGGAAATTCTGATTGATTTTTACGATTTCTTTGTCTTCTAATACACTCTTACGATATTTTCCTGAGGAAGAATTAATTCTCAACTTCATATCCATGTTTTGGCAATAGCAAACTGGCGTTGACTGACAATGCCCAGAGGACCTTCGAGTTAGGTACTGCCTTCGCGTAGACAACCCCTCATTACATATTATGCAATAAATTACTTTACCAGCATGGCAGCAACACTAACTAACACTAACATTTGAAACTGGAATCTTATACTTAAAGTATTATCAAGGTCATCATAATTACAGCATCATAAAGTTGACATTGAATGTATTTGGTAAAACGTGTTGTTAGTACAGTAAAAATTTCTTACATCATTTATATATGGCATTAATGTTTGAAAGTATGTGCACACACATTAATGTATGTGATCAATACAAAATATTTACTTTAGAAATAAAGTTATACACGAATTGGTGATCTGATGATATTAATTAAATCATGTGCTACCTAAAGAAATATATGCACTTAGGAGACTTCAAAAGAGTTACAACATTACGTACAACCCACTGTACTTAATCTGGTCCCGAGTACATTCCAGTTCACACATTTTTTTTCCACATTTACTCAACGAAGTGCAGTGGACTGTATGAAATATATTTATTTCTTTGTGTTACAATTAAAAAGAAAGTCAATTACTAACATGTTTTCCAGGAAAACTAATATAAAAAGTTGGTATAATAATGTATGTAAACATATTTTCTAAGTACGCAGAGGAAAATTATCTTTACAATGGCCGGGATCCTCCCAGTTTTCGGTCGGGTATGCTATGACACCACCTCAGCACGGCCAATTACATATGAGTTTCTCGTGTCTCACTCTGACCACATACACTGCTGATTTTTATATCAATGTATTCCGCTTCTATCCGCGAAGATTTTTTTTAATGATAACAGTGTTACTGTTTACTGTGCAGTTGTGAAAGAATGAGTCTGCTCATTTCTTTCGCAACTACGCGATTTCAGAGAATATTACTCAATGAAGCGGAATACCTTGACATCAACATCAGAGGGTTATGTGTTTAAAGTGGGGTGCAAAGAGTTCTATATACCTAGGCGTTATAATTGATACCGTACCCAACTGGAAATTAGGAGATACTGTTTCGAGTACTTGCTATGATAGCACAACATATTCTAAGTACATTTTAACAAGTATGACTGCATTTCATTCACTATGACAGCAGCCTTTCTTGTACAAATGTTCTGAACATACCCCACTTGTCTTACTGAGTCATTGCACGTCAAATCAAAACAATTTTAAGTAAAAATCTGTCTTACCATCTCAGATTTCAATGATTTTTGGTACATTAATTTTACCTTTGGAGCATATGAAACATCCAAAATTTGAGATTTATCGAGCCGCTGGTTTTTATATATATAAATTATTGAAAATTAGAAAAAACTGCGATTTTTCACCCATCAGGACCTTCTGTTATCCCCCAGTACCTAATACACACTTGATTTCTTCAACTGATGTAATTTGCAGTCAATCCAATTACACCAACTGGCCGAGCTTGCACTCTACCAGAAGATGAAAAGATGATTGAAGAGAGATTCCAACAGTACCTGGACTCAAGAAAGGATCAATAGACTTAAATTAGCAGCAGGCATTTTACAAGGTACTACGTTCATTTTTCTTCTTTTTTTTTTTCTAGCCAAGCTGATATAACTAAGGTTTCGTACCTGTTAATTGCAAATAGATTCATCATGTAAGCTTTTAAGTTACCATATTGTTTCGAAAATGGAGACCTAGCAGAACATTAATCACTGTAAGAATTTTTGTTAGGCTTCTGTAATTTTTTTAAGGACGTACTGTTATGTCAACTATTTTCTAAACACATGCTGAATTTGTATTCTTGGTCTCAGCAGATCTAACGATGATCCCAAAATGAAACTTAGGAAGATGTAAGAGAATGGCATAAAGTATTTTTGAGACTTTTTTGAAATTTCTATTTTTTTTTTTAGAAATCAAAATTTTAAAATTTAGAGAATTTTTAAAAAATACATTTTTAAAAAGTTTTATGAAATTATATATCATATGAAAGCCTATTTTAGTAACTTTAAAATGAACCAAAAATAAGCTCTCTAAGACAAAGGGTTACAGAGATAAGGCCATTTCTGTGCACGAGGATGTGTCAAAATTTGGCAAATTTTCGAATTTTTAATAATGTACATTTTAAAACCTAGCGGCTCCATAAATATAAAATTATGGATTTTTATGTGCTCTACAGGTACAGCTTATATACCAAAAATCATTGCAATCGGAGAGTGAGGTAGTAAAGGTGTGTTGAATTGACGTGGAATGACTACTATATATTCACTCAAACTTTTAGGTTTTATCTTAGAAACAGGCAATATGTAATCTACAATGTTTGTACTTAGACTATAAACGAGACACGCTGCATACAACATTAAATATGCTTCCACAAATAGCAGCTAAGTTATGTGACAGAAAATGTTTACATTGATTAAATGAAAGTATAGAACTACTCCTTTAGTTTTTCATTGACTAACAAATGTTTGGTAAAAGTTATACTGATGCATTAATGAAACAACTACATATTAACGTATGGAATGCATACGTAAGAAGAGCTGTCAACGAAATTTGGTAATAATACACACTTTTTTACCAAATCTGACGAGAAATACGTCCTACCCTCAATAACATCTTTTACGATATATATCTGTAACAGTCTACTTTCTAGAGGCGTGTTATAGAAATTGGTTTTGATTTTAAAAACATCACATTGCAATTTATATTCGTTACATGTATGAGTTTAAATTTGACGGACTACAATCACATCACCTGTTTTCGTGATAAAGCAACCATCACGAGCATTATTTCCTATTAAGAATGAACTATTCAAGGTTTTCGACTTATACATAACACCTTTCTTTCCACCCAATTTCCTATCGTGTGTATTTTGCTTGTACATAATACTGCAATTTAGTTCGTGTACTCTTTTTGCTACCTGTTGAATGGAATTATTTGAGCTGCAAACCATTCTTTTTATCTTTCTCATATGGTTTTCAAACGGAAATGCAGAGAAATTATCTAACGGACCATAGTTGGCAACGTCGTTATGTAAGTGTAACAAATTGTGAAAATTATAAGACAACAACTCTTTACAATATAGCTCTGGAATACGCTGGATAAAACTGTGAAGAAGTTCATCTGCGTATGTTCTCCAGATATCTTTCTCTCCAAAGTTGCTTGCTAATATATAAATGGCTACGTGTAATACTACAAAATGATCGTACAATTGCTGCGACAGAACTTTATGCAACACTACAGGACCAAAGTAAAGAAGAAAAGCGCGATACTCTGTTGCTTTCCAGAATTTATACAATTTGAATGGTCTAGGCTTACGTGAAAACTCATTTGGAATCCATTTATTAGCAATTATTTCCATTCTTTTGGAAAGTATTTCCACACTTCGCCAACCTAATTTACACTTTTTTGGACCCTTATCGATCCACATTTGAACAAGACGCTTTACTACTCCCAAGCAAATCAAATGCATATAGTCCAAGGGTACTTGCGAAATAAGACCTAGTTGTAAAGTTGTAAAGTTTCACATCGTTGATGTTCTTCATACTGCATTGTCTTAAAAGATGCGTCAGTCCTTAATGTGAAATGCTTTTGATATAACCATACAGGTCTACCAAATTAAAGAGCTTGCTGCGTACATTTTTCACAACCATTAGTCGAGGTGTGAGAAACAACACACTTTAGAAACGACCTAGCAGGTGCATCAGCAATAATAGCACTAACACGAAAACCAAATTCTTTTTCCATGTATATTATACCATGTAATTCAAGCTGTTGACACTCTTTGACAAAGGGTAAAAAAAATTCAATGGAATTTGAAGGTTTTGAATCTCCGTAGTAAATTGCAATTAGAAATGGTTCCTTATCGACTGCCTGGTCTACAATGCCTAGTAAAGGTCAAAAACATTTGGTTGAACTCGAATGTAATGGCAAACTATCCACATTCACACTAATTGTTATTAAAGGCTTCCCAGAACATTCAGATGATAATCTGTCATTAATCAAGGGATAAAGGCACTGAACAAATCCAGATGACAATTTCTTAAGTATATTTTTCTTTACACCGAAATATTTAAATAAGCACAAGTATCAATTTCTGAGTAACGCGGTGTATGTAACAAAGTACGTGCATCTAAAGGTAGGTCGCAAATATACGTCTTTAAGATATGCAAAAGTTCAGTTGTTGCATCATTTGTTATGTTGTGTCGTGTTGTCCATTCTATCAATCTCTGTTTGATAGATTCAGATGCAGCACCAAAACTATGAGAACTACACACACTCTCCGATGAATCATCACCTACACTCTCCGATGAATCACCACTGTAACTGGTCAATCGCACTGCTTGAACATCATTGTCAGAAGTATCACATATCACTTTTGGTTCCACTTTATTGCTGTCCTCAGTATGACTAACACTTGACATAGTTACTTTTCCGCAGAAATTTTCAGAACACTGGTGCGTGAAATCTTCAATTATGTTGTTATAGAATTCAGACATTTTACGGCGTTTAGTTCTGTTAGATGTTCCCGTGTATCTACGATGTAATTCAGTTGTCATGTTGTCCACTTGCATCGGTTGATGATCTTCTTCTTCTCTCCCGGCCTCCATCACGATCTTTGGCAAATCTGAACCACTGTTTAATGCTATCTTCAATATCGTCGTCAGTGGCAGAAGGAATTGTAACACGAACTGCATCTGCAATGATATTTAAAACGTTATATAGGTACACGAATAAAAATTACCTAAACATTACAATCTACTCGGATAAAAATTCTCCTCTTCAGCTAAGCTGTAACAGGAGGGCAAAAAAAAAACTTTTAAAGACATACTTTTCTTAGACAATTCGTACTAAAAAGTAAAAGAATAATTGTTTATGCATGCCAAAAAAAGAAAAGCATGGGGGGCGCTCTCATATGCAATCACTTTATAA
>JAGDQP010031436.1:0-21938 GCA_022664845.1 Lepisma saccharinum
TAACTCGAAAGATACCACAGAAAATGTAAAGATGCCAACTAACCAAATTTATGTTTTGAGTAAACGATAACCCAAACTCCTAATTCACCATATAATAAAGTAAAATCCCTTCTAAAATAAATTCCCTCCCAAAAAAAGGAGGATATCCCTTTGAATGGGTAGACACTAAAAAAAATCACACATTACTACTACCTAGCCGAACTATGGTTCATTAGCGTATTAACTAGGACCCTGTGTTGCAATACACAGAGTGAAATAAACAAGCATACGGCCACTTTAGGATTGAGGGCATATTTCAGTGTCGGAGGGTGCAAGTTAGTCTGATTTTATGAGATAACAGTTATTTATGAGATCACCTTTCAATTAAAACCTCTTTTACCTATGAAAATTTCTTTCCATCTCCAATATTTAATAATCTCTTCCCGATTGTAAATCCTTCTACCAAGTTGAGCCCCTCCCCACAAAATAAAACCTTTTCACTGTATGTCACAAGTTTGATTAATTTATGACCGTCTTTCGTTTACCTGTCTTCATTTTGAGACAATATGCTATGAGACTTCCCTCAAAAATAAACTTTTTTTTTGTGATAAGCAAAAGCGAAGTTTCATCTAACGACGTTGTGAATTTATTCTAGATTAAATCCTAGGTAACGTTTCTTGTAATATGCTCAGTCGTATCATTTTTGCTCTAGGAGGTGAGCATTTGATCATGCAATATTAGATTAATTATATTGCCAAGTAAATTCTTGAAGATCTTGATGAGTTCTCCTCCGAAGGACAGATTTTACGATTGTAAAAGTCACTGATCAGTTTACAATTATCTTCCACTTAGATGGAGCTGATATTTACGTCTAGGTTGGGACCTACAGATATGATTCGTATCCTAACCACTACATCGAATGTACCTCTGAAGGAAATTTTAAACTCGATAAAGCTTTGATTAAAAGACAACAAGCATATAAACTCATCTAATGAGGGCACTAATGACCACTTTAGCAAGAAGACGAATATATGAATGAAAAAAGTTGAAAAGCTTGTCGTAACTATTGACTCAACGTGGAGACAGACGCAATAATTAGGTAACTGTCACAGGTTATTAAAATTGTTGGCGGATGATGTAGATTACCAACATTTATCACATATCACAGCCAATTAATTGAGGGGGGCAACGTTAATAGCAGTGTCGCGGTAAAGTATTAGAACAATGATTACTGGTTGTTTCCATTTAATGTGAATGTAGTGTATGTGACATTATGCGAACAAAACATAAAGCCCGTAGAGCATTTTCAACTTCGTTTTACCAGGTAACTTCTATTTTTACTCCTCTACACTGGTTGTATTTTATACCACTTGTTACGAAAAGAGGAGGTTATAATGGATTCTATGTTTTTGTTTCCAAATTGCTGTGGAAATAATGGTAATTACGAACAACGTATGACATTGCATTGTGAAATGTGGATTTTGAAATGTGTCACCCAAACGAGAAAATACATTACGAGGTAGCAGCCCGGGAATATGACACAACACATACCTCACACATGTGTCTCTGATGAATCATGACATTGAATCTTCTGTTCAAAAGAGCTCGGTTGGAAATGACGCAAAGAATCAGAGACGAAATAACACCCACAGAAAGCGTTCTCATTTATGAAGAAATCTGCCAAAGTTAACTATATTTGACTTTCTTTTGTAATTAGAATCGTCATCATTTCTCACTGAGCTGTGGATTTTTTTTAAGAAGAGAGTGTTGCAAGATACTATAGTACCCGTCCTTAGGACGTCATCTTTATGCGATAGAAGGCAATGGCAATCACTGTTGGTTTGCCTCACCAAGGGATTTCTGAATCAGGACCTGCCTTCGGACAGAACACTCATTATCATTCAAACAAGTAAACCATGAGAATTGTTTTCTAACAATTTTCTTGGAAAATAAGTCCTTTCCTGTATATTGGGATTAAAAAAGAAGGTTCTATATCAGTGGTTCTCAACCTGTGTGCCGCGGCACACTACTGTATCGCGATGCTTCTGAAACTTCGTGATTCTGCTGGCAAATGAAGTAATTCAAATAAATTCACTTGGTATTTATTTTGAAAAAAGAATAAAAAATGTTCTGGAGCTTAATCATATTATTTAATTTTACGGTGAAATTATTGCTTTTTTACGCCTTACAAGAAGTGACAAAAATCTCCCATATTGTTGCCCAGTCGTACGTTAGTGTGCCGCGGGAACGCATTACAAAGAATAGTGTGCCGCGGACAAAAAGGTTGAGAACCACCGTTCTATCATAGTGTTGCCTACGATACGGGATTAGACTGTCTCGTCTCGTTTTCCATTGTCATCTCTCTGTTTCGCCTCGTCTCGTGGGCAACACTACTTCTATACTGTAAAAAATCGTAAAAATGCGTTCCAGATTATTACAGTGCATTTGATGGCATGATATGATCAGGTGGGCGTGGGTGAGAGAAGGGTAAGGTGTAGTATGTCAGGTTCGTTGTGGTTGAGAGTTTTGAGGTAGATACTGATTAAGAGGGAGAGTGGATTATCTTGTAGAATTGGGCGTTGAGGATCGTATTTCGAGTCTTGATGCATAGTGAAACGGACGATAGGTTTCAAAGCGTTGAGTGATATAGCGAGTGCGTAGTGCTTCTAAATGAAAGAGAAATGGAAGAAGTCAATTCGTGTATAGAGATCAGCGGTGGGACTAGGGAGTTTAATTCTATATGCAATTCGAAAGGAGTGAAGTTTAATGATTTTTAGTTTTCTGTAGAATGATATTAGTGCGGCAAGCCATGCGATGTGTCCGTATGTTAATTCTGGGCAAATGCAAGCTTTATGGGTGCTTAGAATTGTTTTGTGGGCTAAACCCCCGGTTGTGCCTGTTAATCGCTTGAGAAGACTTTAGTGGACAGACATTTTAAGTGCGGTATCCAGGTGAGGTGATAATCGTGTGTCAGTCCTAAGTATTTTACAGTATGCGATGGCCGGATTGGTGTACCTTGTACATGAAGTTGTAGACGTGATGGGTTGCGCTGAACACTGGAGCGTTGATTTTGGAGGCAGAAACACTATTGCTTGAGTTTTGTCGGCGTTGATTTTTAGTTACCATGTGGAGCACCAGTTACGAATAGTGTCAATAGCAGTTTGCGTGGTTCTGCTTATATGTTGGATAGTTTGGGCAGTTGCTAAGAATGTTGTGTCGTCCGCGTACTGATAGAGGTGAATATTAAATGACATTGTAGGCAGATCTGTACAGAATAGTATGTAAAGTAGAAATGATGGAGTGGAACCTTGTGGACACCAGTATGGAGAAAAAAATGAAGGGTGAAATTTACAATTATAAAAACATGGCTGTTTTAATTAGTATTTCAGAGTTAGATAAATTTTAGAGAAAATTAAACAAGAAATGTCGCCTTAGTATGTACAGAAAAAATATACAAAATTAGGAACAATTTGTCTTGTGTTCTGGGATTCTATCTTTTTTTTTACAATTTATTACACTAAAAAAATTAATATTCTTCTGTTGTTAGTGTGGCACCATCTAGTGAGAAAAAATTGCAACAGGCAGGGAATTATAAAACTCGTTCATTCATCAGCTTTCCTTTTTCATCTAGAGCTTGGTAGAACCCGTACGTAGGTATCTAATCTTGGTTACATGGGCCTTCTTTTCCTCTCTGGAGAATGACTGAGATGAACGAGGCCGAGTGGAGTGAGGAAAACGAGCTGTAGCTATTTCGCTTGCCCCGTTAAAACCACAAAAAAGAGAAAAATCCCCCCTCCCCCTCTTTTTTTATCTCATTCTCGAAGGAGGGGAAAAAATGGAGAGAGCAAAATAGGGTAAAACACAACGTGGAAGAGGAGGGAATATTGGTGAAACTGGGAGTGGAAATTCGGGTTAACATTGGAAGAAAACTCCTGTTTCGGGCGGAATCATGTTCGTGTAAGATTATCTGAATCACAAGACATTCCGCCTGGCGGAGCTAGCATCGCACCTGGGAATTTTCTCACACCTGAAAATCCTCTTTTTGGTCATAAATTACTTCATTTTTCTTCTTTTCTTCTCTCAGCCTTTCTCTTTACTAACTCCTAAAGCTCTCATTTTTTTCATTTTCCCCTGGACGTTCATTTTTATCCTTAAGAAAATCCTTTCCTGGATGGGTGAAAATTAATGACTAAAGATTTTTAAGTAATTTTTAAAGTACGAAACGAAATGAAATGACGTCATGAAGATCTTATTAAAAATATTTATAAGTTGGAACAAATAGCTTTCATTGCTCCCCTCTCCGTCCTTTGTGATCTAGTGACGAAAGTCGCTATCTCATTAGAATTGAAAGAATGACACAGGTTCGAACCATGTCCGAGTTTTACCAAGATTTTCCCGCCCCTAAACTTTGGAATACTCTAAAATAAATGATTTGCGGATTCTTCTGTTTCTGTGGAGTCGAAATTGAACTTAATTTTGCTCTACGACTCATAGTTTCCGAGATATTGAGAGTTTGAAGTTGTTATGATGTTTTTATTATATCAGTTGGAAACCTCAAAAATACCATAGTTCAATTTGGCAAATACCAGAATGATATATAAATTAATGCCTCTAACACCGTGTCAGTTCCTGTATCAGTTAGTCCTCACTAGTCAATCAAACACATCAATCAATAGTCTTTACCTGCTTAACCAGTTAGTTTAGTACCGTTGCTGCAGTCTGAGAACATGTGTTTTATTATCACACTTTAACTCCCGGCATGACTCCTACCACTGACGTATTCTTTAAAGTCTGTGATACAGTGTTGCCAATTTCGTCGCTCACACAGTCTGCAGCTTATATAATAGCTCTTTCCTTTAATCAACTACAATTAAGGTATTTTGTTAAAACTGTTTTGCTTGTTAAACAGCTGAGTTGTTACTACAGCTTTCTTTTATTCGCTGTGGCAACAGCGGGAATATTTTCCATTGCGTTTCCTTTCCAGAAGCTTATGACAAAGGTGTTGCCGTCTGCTATTTCTGTTGGTGCTCAGTGATTGCACACCTACTGGTATAGCGTGAGAACATTAGTGTTGCAAGTACGAAAAGAAAATGGACGCGGCTGTGGCACGCAATTAGTTCCTGGGCTCCCGATGTGGCGATCAGAGTTCATAGTGCATTTCCTCAGGAGCGAGCAATTGAATAGCATATAGAATGTCGGAAAGTGAGTATTAGCCCTTTATGAGTTCCAAACTCGAAAATTGTGGTTTTGACTGTGGTTGAGCGTTGCCAGAGCACCAAAGAAAATAACACCATGTAATTCGTTAATGGATAACAGTGTGTCAGGTACGTATGCACTCTTCAACTTTTTCATTGAAAACTTCACGTATTTTTGACTCACTCTATTAATTTATCCCTTTCATTGGGATTGTAAAACGTTTGCTAAAGTTAAGTCAATCAATGCAGTGAACGCTACTAACACTCGAACTGGTTTTAGTTCATTAACCCTTTGTCTGAAAATTGAAAACATCAATTGATCTTAAACTCATATTTACTATGGAAATTTAGGAGAGAACGGGAAAAATTTTTGGGAGAACGCAGAACCTCCTAACATCCCCCATTGGCTACGGGTCAGTGTCTTCAACACGACTCAGATCGCATTTGGTAGTGTCATTCGGAAGAGGTTACTACAGGATTCCAAACATACATAGTAATTTCCAGTGTTGCTGTTTATTCAAAAGAAATAACACTTTTCATGACTTATGAATTGATTCAGATGTACATCGTCATCTTGGAACCAGAAGGTATTATGTCCACTTTAGCTGCTTTGGAGAAGAAAAATAGTTTTAAAATTTGAAGTTCCATTTAAGGTCTATAAATTAATTACATTTCTAAAAGTTTTAGCCACTTGCAGGTCGTTTTGTGGGATAATACTTCTGAGGTTGATGCCCTACGGTACAAGGTCTTTGAATGCAGTGTCAACTCCATTTTGCCAAAAAGTGGACATAGTACCTGCTGGCGCCAAGATGACAATATGTTGTAATTTCTGTGTTAAAGCAATTCTTGTGACTTTTATGAAACCATTAAAAACTTAATATCAATCACGAATTTAAAACTTGTATGTTCAAATTATATATTTTTTGTAATAAAGGATAAATTTCAATTTTAGAAAGCGTTCAATTTTAGACCTAATGATAATAATAATGAACGCAATGTTAAGTGAACATAATATATTGTTTTAGCCAGAAAACCATTACAGTACGGGTTCAAGATTATTACAGTTGAAAAAAATAAGCACGCCGTTCAATTATTTTTAATTCTGAAAGAATCGATTTCAAAATAATGCTTTCTTTTCCTTTCCACTTGCTGGCGTATTTAGGCTTCTCCATTTTTCTTCCTTCTTACGATGTGGGTTCAAAGTATTCTTGTAAGACTCGTACACAGATTCTGTCGTAATAAGCAAAACACGGCTTCAAAAAAGAAGAAAGACTGAAAATCAATGTTCATTTCAGTCTACAATGTGTCGTCAAGTCGCAAATGTCCCAGCAATACATGTATCCTTGCCGGCGTATCACTGGTATATCTGGGTGATAATTCAGACCCTGTACCTTCAAAATAAATACCTCAAAAAACAACTGAGCAACTATTTCAATATGATGTTTACTGGCGAGTTCCAATTTGCTCCGACAGATGCGAGTTACTTTACTTGATAGTATTTACTACTCTTACAAAAGTTGATGTGAATGAGTAGGGTTTAGTTGATTTTATCTTCTTACCGGTGGCAAAAGTGACTACTACTTCATTGTTCTTTGCACAAACGTCCTTCTTCCACAGTAATATGGATCCATCACGCAACTTCTTGCAATAACAATTTGTTTTGTTGTCTAATATCCAACATAGAAGAATGTAACTGTCGAATTTAACGGTTTCCACACCGATCGTCTGAAGAGACAGACTTTTACGTGCTTACTGATTGTTCGAAAAAATGGCGTTTTAAAAATCGATCGTCTGTAAAGATGACGTTTTCCACATCGATCGTCTGAAAAGATGACACTTTACACATCGATCGTCTGAAAAGATGACGTTTTCCACATCGATCGTCTGAAAAGATGTTCTCCACATCGATCGTCTGAAAAGATTACGTTTTCCAAACCGATCGTCTGAAAAGGTGACGTTTTCCACATCGATCGCCTGAAAAGATGATGTTTTGTATACAAATCTTTTGAAATGATAAGGTTTCATATATGATCCGCCTGAAAAAAAAAATACTTCATCCATTTGAGATGCGTAATACAAATTTCCTTTAGTTTCTATGGAAACATTGGAAACAAACAATTCAATTGTTGCGTTTCTAATTATCTTTTAAATGCAAGTTTCTCCAATAACAATTATAAGTTATTTTATATGAAATTGACAATCATTTTTATTAAAAGAGAAAATATTTTTAAATTTGTGAATAGTCATTCGTTCTACCATGTTAGGAGAAACGAAATGTGGTTTCGCAGTTCGTTTCCTCTTACCATTTGATCGTAGCAGCCGTTTCTTATCGTGTATGTGTATGTCGTTAAGAGTTTCAGAGTTTACTTAAGAAAACGTATATAAAAGTTATAAGACTGGTATTGGTGTCATTGTGACGTACAGGAATACAGAATTGGCCAAATTAGTGGTCTCATTGGTTGAAAAATGAGACACAAACATTACTTCAGCAGTAAGTTCATTCATTAATAGAAAAAACATCAAATGTAAGTGATTATTTGCTCTTTCATACACAGCTGCTCTGTCAGTACTAGATATGACTAGATTTGACCTTGATAAGGGCAAAATTATTCGAGTCATCAATCTTACATGCCTCTGTATCAAGACGAGTATTCAAGGTCATGATGCTACACTCTGATTATGCATTCAATTAACAGTTTTTGCGGGGTACATAGCGTTCCATGCATTTTGTTCATCAGATAATTCCATACGTTCTCAATGCGCAGAGTCAATCGGCGCTCTGTTCTAAAATTAGATGTGCCCTCATAAATACTAATTTAATTTACCGAACTCATACTTTACACCGGCACCCGAAATGTTTGGCGCCCCAAAATTTGTGGTACTTTGTTCGCAGGAACAGTTCGAACGCCCCTCGAGTCGGCTCTGTCAATGCGATTCAAATTTCAACTATTTCCAGGCCAAGGGAACAATATTCTATTCCCCTTTCGTCAAAGATCACTCTTATAAAGAAAAGAAACAAAAAGAAAAGCAAAGAAGAAACGTAAAAGATTATGTTGAAGCAGATATTACGTTTCCACATGATTGTATAGAGTTTTTACTGTCCTAGGCTAAAGAAATTAAGTTAAATCACTTTAGAAAACAATATTTTAAATGTTAATATTTTTCTAATGTCCCATAATTTAGCCAATACTGTACATGATCGCACTAAATTAACATTTCCAAAATGGAAAGTGGTAATATGGCGGCGCGTCGTTTATGGTCTGTGGAAGTACTTGATTATCCAATTTTGGTATATATCTGTCGAATATTAAACCTAATAAGTAATGTTACAAATATTATATTTCCTCATTTTGAGATCACAAAAATAATATGACGGACAAGACAACAGTCTCAAAATACTACAGTCAATATTGTGCTGTGATGGCCTTTGAAATTATGTTTTTATTTTGTTAATTAAACATCTTTAGGTGGGACAAAGTTAATTATTATTCAGTGGGACACTGTAAAAACATTACCTTTGACTTGTGGGTACAAAATTGGGCTTTGGGGTACTGGTTCCCAAAACATGTGGGTACATTATACCGCCTATTTTTCAGAGGCAGTGAAGGGCACAGGGATTAATATTTTGCTTTCATGTCTTTCTATTAATCTGCAAGAACTGGAAGGCAAAGAACCGCCCCTCTAAACCCAACCCTGGGTTCGCCACTGCCTCTAAAATTTGGGGGTACAAAATCGGCATTTTATACCCACTATTCAAAGGTACACTTTTTGCAGTGTACGTAATAAAGAATATAAATTATGAATTACTATGTGCATTGTGCTGCTAGAAAGTACAAATCAAAGTTCGCGACAATGGAAGTCGCTGAAATTTCTATCGAAAACAGTCAACGAATCCAGGTCTACATTGGAAAGTGGAAGAGTATTCCAGAGATTACTGGAGATGACACAAGAGGACCGCGAGAAGACGTTATGAATTACCGCTCTGATGTTAAATTTAAAGTTGCTCTTCTGTGAAGCTAAAGGCTCTTCTGTTGGCGGAGATTTCTGATGCGGAATAAAAATAGCCTGAAATTGAGAGAGTTTGAATTAAAGTAATGAATTTCGGACATATAGTCAAGACGTGGTTGAAGGTATTAAGGTTAATGTTGATGTGCAGGAGCGTTACTTAGCTTATGTGTCTTGCAATACACTGAATCGCCTATTTGGATTTTTTCCTTGTTTTTATTATTTCCACTTTCATTTTCGATTTTTCTTTTAGTGTTGGATGTTTCTTCATCAGATATTTTTAAGTTTAAAGGATTTGAGCTGAAAGGATTTTGTACCTTTTGTGTTTTTATTGAACGTCTTGACTTTGAATGTGCTCTTCCCTTTTTATTAGTTCCACGATCCCTTTTCTTCTTTTCATATGGTTTTGTATTATATATTGTCCTCTTTTCATTTTGGATTTTAGTTTGGTCCATCTTTCCTGGTGCTTTACGCCTTTGCTTCTTTTATTTGTTGAATTTATCTTCATCTTGTTAGTTTTGTTAATATCATGTTTGTTTACTTTGTTTCCAAGGTTACTTGTAGATATTCTTTCGTTTTTGTTAGATATTTCCTTTTGTTTGTTTTAGTTATTGCGGATAATGTACATTTTTCGTCCATCACATTATTTTGTTGCTTTTCTTGTCTTACGGTGTGTTCTTCCAAACTCGCAATTAGTTCTATTCATTTCGATTTCTCTTTCCTTAATCTCTCCCTTGCTTTTCGTGAATTTTCTTTGTTTATCTTATTAGTTATGTCCTTTATCTGTTGTTGTTGTTGCTGCTGCTCGGTCATAAAATATACCCTTTCCAGTTCAACATCACTTTCTTCATTTGTTGTTATCGGTTCATCTTTTGATTCAGGACCTTGTATATTTATTGTACCCATTTCATTCGTAAGTCTTATTATGTTATCTTTATAGTTAAACTTTATTTCTTCAATTTCTTTTAGGAATTGTTGAACCAGTATGATGTCGATTGGAAATTCTTTTACCCCTAGAGTTTCTATTTCAAAGTACTGGTCTTGTTACGGTAGGATAATAGTTAGTTTCCCATTTATCTTTGTATCAGTTCCTAAAAACTAGCGTAATCTAGTATACTCGGTTCCACATACGTACATCTAGTTTAATATTAGGGTGTCTTTGTTTTAGTTTTTCAAATACTTTCTGTTTCAAAATACTTCACTGTAGCTCCAGTGTCGAATAATATATTAACTTCAATCTCCGGAAATCCTTTGTACACTTATAAGATGAGTGCGAATAACTATTCAGATTTGCTGCCTTCCTAAATATAATTCCAGTTTCTTTTAGTAATACCTCCGCTCGTCTTGAGAACAAGACTACTAATTGCGTCTAAACTAAAATTTCCCTTCAGGAATCCTCAATCACCAGGATAACTAAGAAGGACAACACTACTTATATCTATCACAGTTTCCTCAAAATATCCCTGTCCTACAAGAGGAGATTTACTGTGCCTATAAGTTCGTATAATTCAGACTACCGGGAAAACTTTTCTTAATCAACAAAATCTAAAAGAGGTAAGGCAAATTGACAGTGGGCACCATATTTCTAAACTCTTCGCTTACTGCCTGAACAAGAAACATCTATAGACATTCTACTCAGACATTTTGTTCAAAACAACTTCTTTTAAAACATATATTGGCACACATACATGCCCATTAATAATGCAGATTTCTGTTAAAGTTATAATTCATTGTGGTTGAGATTTTGTAGATAACTTGAATATTTACTTACTATTTTGTTTAAATAGTTTTTAAATTTCAATCCCCACCTAGCGGTGAATATTACTACTTCAATAAAATATTCATACTACAGGAAGAGCATGAAATACATTTATTTTAAGATAAAGGAGTTCGTATTAAAAAATATATATTAAAATATGCTTTTAAAATTTAAAGTTAAATACATATCATAAAAATTAAGTTCAGCAAATTCGGAAGGCCACCATCACAATATTTGCAGTTCGTCATCATCAGATATATCTTCGAAATCATTGAAAAAGTCGGTATGAACTGCTTTCGCATTTGCCGCCAAATCCAATAACAGGCCATTAGAACCTCCTAACTCTTCCATCTCCATGTATGGACCAGCTTTTTCAGGAAACATTTCATCTGCTACAACAGTACCCCATGAGGAAAATTCGGCCGGCCTCCGGTGGCCCGCCTTCATGGTTGGTGGGCCACCGGAGGCCCGCCGAGTTTTTCTCATGGGGTAGGCTTCATGTTAAAGGTTACCTACTTATAACTATGGAAAGTAACAAAAGTTCCGTCAAATAAATCAAAATTACGGTTGCCTTTTGGGTATGGCTCCCTGGATTGAGGCTACATTAAATCTTTGAATTGCCATGCTTATTATTTGAATAAGAAAGGTGCTTGCTCTATCATCACCAGATGATTGTGCGATACGCTTACCTATTTCTTTTATGAAGTTGAGGCCTTCTTTTCCCCATGAACCACTGGATTCGATAGCAATGGCTACGAAATGGTACTTCTGTGCAAGATTACTGTATTTTCTTCTTTCTTCCGTTTCTTTTCGACTGGCGATGTTTCCCGCCTGGATTGTGGGAAAAGGGGAGGTTGGAAGGAGCAAACGTATCTGAGCAAGTGAAGTCCCAAATACAATACATTATATTCGTTAACTAACGATTCGTTAAATTATTAACGAAGATTAGTTAAATTCACCAGATTTAAAGGCAATTTGTCAATTTATCTGAAGAAACGACATTAATTGTTGACAATCAGGATGTCTGAATACGTTTAGAACAGCAAAATATATATATATATATCAAAACAATGTTATACATGAAGAAAAGTTTTATGGGCCAGTTGCTCATAAATCTTTAATGCAGAGCTATTCTATAATCTTCGAGACGATTCATTGATATTAAAATAATTACCGAAATTATATTTTCTCCTATCTCTCGCCATCTGGTGTGAATCTAGGCGAACTAGAAATGAAATGATGCTACTATATCGGGCGTAATATTTGTGCTTTTAACTTAAGGACAAATAAGGCATGGTATTAGATGTATACCTCAAACGCGAATCAATCAGAAAGCTAGTAGAATGTGGAGCAAGGAGAAGAATGAGTCGAATAGTAATGTTAATTGTGTTTGAATTACTGTATCCACTTCTCAGAACATATATACCAAAAAATAAATATAAATAGAAAAAAAACAATGGAAATCCAATACCGATAGATCGATGCCAAATCTTGTACCTTCCTAAATGTACTTCGTCTAATTAACACTGGTTTCTCGATGTTAGTTCGTAGTCAGTTACTTTTGTTGCCGCACCATGGAAGGATTCGTAAAGTCGTTATTTGGGTGTATTTTGCTTTTAATGCATTCTAGTATTCTTGGCTTGGTTCTAATGCTTTCCGTGGCTGCTCTCTTTGTTACGATACATTATAGTTCGCTTCAATTGCCGCAGCTTCCTGTTGTGGTATACAATAGATGAATCATGCAGAAGGTTCTTTTTTGTGTGTGTGTTTTGCCAAAGTTTTCCTGCAATGAGAGTAAGAGAGTTGGCAGGGTTGAGTTTTGCAGGATGAGTCAACAATCAGAAATAATTTAGTATCTCTATTCTTTTCTTCGTGTCCTCATAAAAGCTTCGAAACTCGTAGCATCGGAGTAAAATTACGGTGGCATGTGATCATTTGATTTGGCAACGTATCTCACTGTTTCCGCTTCTCTATTTTTCATCTCTATCTCTCTCTCTCTCGTCATATATCCAGTAAATGAGAGAAGGAGAGACAAAGAGAGAACTCCTCTTCCTAATTTGTGCATCCGGAACGTACCAGCGTATAGTTCACCAGAAACTAATATAATAACATACCACAGTAATATGAACACCGCCTGCTTTTTAGATGAGGTACATTGCAGCTAAAGCATTAACTGTCCAAACATTCTCAAGAGGATGCCCATCCCCCTCCTTTACTATAATAGCTACGATCGCTCACTTCTGATAAGCATTTCGCCCCAGGATTTTCTTCAAGTAACAGCAAGCTTCCACGCGAATTTCTAAGTACACTTGGATCAAAGTTTCCTAACAGAGTTCTTATGCAAATCTTCAGTTACAAGTCAGTGACACCATTCATGAATAAACCAAATTTTGAGAGAAATTTGCTCGATGGTCTTCCGACAGTTATATTTAATCTACCTTCCGAACATTTCCGAAGCTTTCATCATTTCTTCTCGTGGAAAATCGCCAAGGTCATAGTTGTTCTTCAAGTGTTATTGCGCCGTTTTTTTTTGAATGGACCCCGCACGAAATCAATAGAAAGGGCCTCTCGGTAAAATTCTTTGAAACTTTGGATTTCCAATGTTTAGGTGGTAGAGCGTCTGACTACGGATCGGGTGGTCCGAATTCAAATCTTGGCCTGGACCCTGCACGCTTTTCTTGCAGTCTTCCGACGCGTGACGACGCTCTGAGGTGCACTCAGCCTCCTATCAAATTAAGTACCAGAGTATGATTGGTACTCCTGGGTACCTTGGGATGCAAAGGTGAAACTGACTACCCCACTTCAGTCCGTACCGTAGGTCGATAATATGTGGAGCACTACACACACATCCAAATGCGCCGTTCACGGTGCATGCACATCGCACAGGAGATAGATCCTAAAAAAGTCTCAGTGGGTACAAGTCATGAAAACTGAATTCAGAGCTTCTACGAAGCTAAACAAGTGTAGGATTACCTAAAGTTGCTTATAATGCTTTTTTTTTTTAGGAAATTGTCAGAAAATGTTCACACACAAAACACGAAGGACTGATGGGCAACCAATATTATTATCAGAAATAAAATGTTATATTAAACAATGATGAACTTTATACAGTTTACACACACGACATAACACATTTCAAGTTGGAGTGTAGTAGGTACAAGGAATTTGCCAAAGTAATTAGAGTTTTCATTTTATTACATTTTTGTGCATGAAATACAATAAGATACAAAATCAAATAAAGAGGTATACAAGATTATTACCTAGCGTACAATGTTTTCTCTCTCAAAAATACTGTTCATAACTTCAGACTGTTTGAAAGAAAGAAACTGAAAACAGACTTTCTAGACACAAAAATTATCAGAGCACATTCTTCCATCTGAAATGACCCTCGCGCATTAATTTTGGTCTCGACACTTCTTCCTTTTATTTATTTTATTTCCACATGGTGTTCCCAACCCCTCAGTCATAAACACTCATTTTTGGATGACTTAATTCTGTAGTCTTTTTAACCTCCTATATCCACGCGTAGTTCTTTGAAAGTTCTACTTGGCTTTAGTGATAACTCATGTAGCTACTTTTTGGACTTGACACACTTTACGATGCAAACACAGTATTGAACCTCTTAAGCTGAATAAAGGATTTTAGGGACGTGTGCACATATTGTACCAATCCTCTGGTACTTGGGATCGACACCAACAATATGTAAAGTATCCATCAACACAAGTTTTGGACAATGTAATTAACAAGGTTTTCGCCAGGATTTTCAGTTTCGGAGGGTAAAGTCAAAATTTGGAAGGTGTAAGTGAAGTTTTGTACGGTTTCTATCGACTTTTTACAGCAAAAATTTTAAAGTTGGGGGGGTTGTCGAGACTTTGGGAGTTAAACACCCCCACAGGGGGGTCTTGCGGAATCACTGGTAATTAATGCTCACAATGCGGATAATGTAATTTGCTATTAATCCATAATTAAAATAAACACATTTTCTATTGCGATCAGAAATTCTGTTTCATTTTATTAAAGCCCTTGACAGCGTAGCTAACCAGGGATTCCGCCAGAATTTTCAGTTTGGGGATGTAAAGTCGAAATGGGGAAGGTGTAAGTGAAGTTTTACACGGTTTCTATCGATTTTTGACCCTAAAAATTAATGCTTGCTAGGATTTGGGGACGGTGCCTGACATCCCCACAGGGGGTGTCTGGCGTAATCACTGTAGCTAACAAAAAGGGCCCTTGCAATCCCGCATACTCCATCCATCCGCATCCAAAGATAATATCCCAGGAAGCACAAGGTGGCTTGGAAAGTTCTTGAATACACTAACTGAAAAGCGACGGAACTATCTTCCGTGCAGTGCAATGGGTCAGCATTGACAACCTATTGTTCAAAAAATTAACTTTTCAAATTACTTCCGTTCCGTTGGACATATCTGTACCAAATGTTGCATAAATACGAGGGCTACCCATAAAATTACTCACGTTTTGGACAAATGAAAGTAGACATTTTATATACATTTTGAAGCAACACTCTTACATTACTTTTCGACTTAGTCACCGTACATGTTTAGGCACTTACCATAGCGATGAACAAGCTTACAAAGTCCATTGTCATAAAAAATTGCCGCCTGTAACTTTAACCATTTATGCACGCCAGCCTAACTGTTGGGTCACAACTTTCATGCAATAAGCTCCGTGAAATTTGCAGAAACTCGAACGGGGAGCTCTGTTATCGTAAAACGGCGATTTTCATTAAACTTGTCATTGATTTTTGCGAACCAGTTCATCTGTCACAATGCTCGGTCGCCCACCTCAGTCTTCATCGTGAACGTATACGGCCATCTTTAAATACGAGGCACCAACGCCTCACCTCACTTTCACTCATCACATCTTTACCGCAGATTTTACACAGTTGACGGTGAATGTCAATCGGTTTAGTGTTTATCGCTAATAAAAGTTGTATGTCCGACCTCTCTTCACCACTGGCGGGAGTTTCAATCGGAGCACTCACGTTAACAATGTATTATGAACAGAACAGAAGCAACACGAAATTCATACAACCAAGGCCGGATCCGCACTGAACGGGAGGAAGTTCCTGCACAAAATGGCCACCCGTCTCTAGCGGCACCCCGCCGAAACGTGAGTGAATTTCTGGATAGCCTCGTATTATTTGGAACAATAGAAATATACTGAGGTGTTCCTTTCCCAAGCACCTCATTTATCACTGTACCGCTCCAGGTTCTGTGGTGCATCTGTGTGTGGGTACCCCGTTCGATCCCAGCTAATGTCATGTGGGCTTTGTGCTGGGAAAACACCGTGTGAGTGGAGTTTATCGAGGTTCTCCCACTTTCTTCGTTCTACCAATTCTACCATCATCATCCATTCTACCTGAGACAAAAGTCATCTAAGGGCCTTAAATAAAAATTCAAATTAAACGTAACCGTGAGTTCTTAATTCAGCTTCAAAATATCTTAATGACGAGACAGAAAGCGGGATAACCCAATCTGGAACCGCATTCATGAAGGTCTAACAAGGGACAATTCACTTTTTGACAATTCAATTTTGGAAAATACTTGCTGTCACCAGATTCAGTACCCAAAGAAACGGAAAAAAACAAGTTTGTAGCTGCAGACCGTAAACAGGGCCGGAGATAAAGGGGTCCAAAGTTCGAATACAGGACGCAGAAAGTGCATATAAATACCATGTAATTTTGAAACGAGTGGAGATCAAATGTGAGGTATGAGTAATGTGTGTGAAGCTCTACTGAATAGGTGTAGTGCGCATCATGTCGGCAATGTTAAAGGTCGCCATATTGGATTTATCGAGAAGAAATAAACGGGAATGAAGGCATGTGGCATATCATTTGAGGTTAGCTCTTTCCCAGAAATTCAAATATGAGGTTATTTGTTATCAACCTTTATTGCGTGAAAAGGTATGGGTCCTGGAAGTCGTGAAAAGGCGAAATTAACGGTTTTGGCCTCTGATTGCTTATCTTTATCTTCCTTCAAATGTGCTCACTGTTGTTCCCATGTTTGTCTCAACCACATGATCATTCTTAAGGTACACAACAGATGCAATTAAACGTGCATCAGATCTGTTGTAAATGCACGATTAGCACTAATTACTCAAGAACGTTGGACACCTTCAGGTTTTATATCGGTTGTTCCTAAGCACCTTTCACGACTGCCTTAACAACATAAAAGTTTCTTATCAACAGCAATAATTCGAACACTGTGCCCACAGCAATACTTTGCTCATGTTCTTGGCTCACGTTACATACACTAAAATGACAGAAACCCAAACCGTTAATTTCGCCTTTTCACAACTTCCAGGGTCCATACCTTCTCACGCAATAAAAGTTGGTAACAAATAACCTCATATATGAATTTCTGCGAAAGAGTTAGCCTCAAATGATATGCCATATGTCTTCCTTCCCGTTTATTTCTTTTCGATAAATCCAATATGGCGACTTTTAAGATGGCCGACATGATGCGCACTACAGCTATTCAGTAGAGCTTCACACACGTTACTCATACCTCACATTTGATCTTAATTCCTCCACTCGTTTCACAGTCACATGGTGTTTATAGGCACTTTCTGCGTCCTGTATTCGAACTTTGGACCCCTTTATCTCCGGCCCTGTTTACGGTCTGCAGCTACAAAACTGTTTCTCTCGGTTTCTTTGGGTACTGAATCCGGTGATAGCAAGCATTTTCCGAAATCGGATTGTCAAAAATAGAATGGTCCCTTTGAGATCTCACACTGTCAGAGTATCCGAATATTCAATACCCGAGGACAAATACATGGATTCAAAGATATAGATATTCGAAACCATAATCCGGATCTGACACCGTTTGGGCATCTGTAGAATGAAATGCTAAGCTTCAGTATCTTGCCTTTAAACAAGAAATGAGTACAGTGATTTCGCCAGACCTCACCCCTTTGTGGGGCGTGTCACCCCCAAATTCTCGACAGCATCTCTCCTCAACTTTAAAATATTTGCTGTTTAAAATCAATAGAAACCGTCTAAAACTCCACTTACACCCTTCCCATTTTGAATCAAATCCAACCCCACCCCCAAGGAAACTGAATGAAAAGAATAAAATCCAGAAGTTTTGACAGACTCCCTCTTTCAGCAATTGACTGAAAGGTTATATACTCGCCTTTTGTGCACGTCTGATAACTTGATAAGTCCATAGAACTAGGGATGGTATAGAAACGAGACGAGACTGATATCAGTCTCATTCTCGTATCAAATTTTTGAAGACTGTCTTGGTTTTGTTCTCGTCTCGACCGGAAAATTTCGGTCTTGATCTTGGGTTTCGGTATCGACATGTTAGTCTCGGTCTTGTCTTGGTCTCGTCTCAAGAATCTCGAAAGACGACAGACTTTAAAAAGATGTCGTCTTTTGATTCATTTGAAATGGTACGCAGGCTTTCCGATTTCAGTACGAGAACAAGAATATTAATACGGTATTCACATAGTTTGTACATTGTTAATTTGAGGTTTGTATTAGAAATAATATTCTGAAATAGAGAGAAAAAAACATTATGATTTTAAAGTAATAAAGAAGCTTTAGTTAGAAAACGTACAATACCAATAAGTGAGACACATGAAAATATTTCTATTATGGAAACGGATCCATGTTATACCACATATGCAAAATTGGTATATGTGACATTAAAATTTTGCTGTTTCTAAATTATATTTACATTGAATTAAACTGTTACGTTAAGAAATTAAAAAACTACATTTTTAGTTGACATTGTTTTAATCAGAGAGATTTATTGAAATAAACGTACATACAGGACAAAAATTTTAATTATTGCCAGCTGTTGTACAGAAAAGAATCACATGCAAAGAAAATGAAAATACCATTTACCGAACTACACACGAATTAATTTGTTTACAATACTGCTCTTGACGGATTAAAGCAATTAATTCACATGTTCGTAGCTATAGATTACAGCTTCCACCACATATTGAAGCAAAAAGAAAAGAGTGAAGTGTGTGTTTCCGCTTGGCGCTACTTTCAAATAACAACGTTTACGAATTTTATAAACCTGAATAAGCACATTAGTATTTCAAATAAGCCGCATTATCAGATTACAATGTCATTCTAACAATTAACTTAATAGATAAAAAAATGACTTTACTGTATCTAAGACATACTGTGTACACTCTTATTACCCCTTCCCCTCTATGTCCTTCTGTCGATAAATTTCAAATCAGGAACCACAAGGGTTACGAAGATAGCTGTCGTTGGAAAGATATCATCGAGACGAGTTCAAACTCGTATAAATCATTCAGGTTGGATCAGGGTATTGGTAAGTCCGGAGATGCGAATATCACCTCCTCCTATAGTAACTTTCAATTAAGGAACTGATAGGATTACGAAGGTGCTTGAGCTGTCAGCGAGACGAGTATAAATTATTTAGATTGAATGAGTGGGTCCCGAGTTATGGGGTATCCATTTATCCCTAGTCCAACTCAGGAGCTATTAGGACTACAAAGGTGGTTGTGGTTGAGATGTCGTGGGAAAAAGGTCTGGATGAGACGAGTTCGAGCTTTCATAGGTCACCCAAAGAGGACGCCCGGTGATGAAGCCTGCCGGTAACACAGGTGCACAGTCCCACGACTGAGCCCCGACTTACTTGTTTCCTTATACGTATAGAAATATATTTTTATAAATAACGTTAGAATATCTCTATCTATTCTAGAGGTAATCTAACCTAGAGATCTAACCTATCTCTATCTAATCTAGAGATGTCTAGAGAGTACCAGTTAGTATTGCAGAAATGTTTCTACCTTTTTTTAAAAAAAAATATATAAATAATGTAAGAAAAGACCCATTGTAGAATTTAGACAGTATGACTTCGTGATGTATGCTTTATGTCCTTACGGTATTAATCTAGAAGGGGCTGATATAAATGGGAGCGTGTTAACAGAAGTAAAAAAACTATCAGCAGCAAGAAAGCATGAGATAAAAATTCACAAGGAAAATAATTTTTTGTAGTTCCCCGTTCTCGATTCAATCTCCAACACATTGATATTATTGTTGATGACAACCAGAAACAGTTTGGTATTCGTAACTTACATGAATTTTAGTCATATGTTTAAACTAAAATGTAACGTTAAATAAAATTTATCAGAAGGAAACTAATTCTCATAAGACTTTTTCTATTATTCAACATCATAAACGAAAGTATTAAATTAATAGTATCGACATTCATGAAAAAAAAAAAGCTTTGTCTCGTTCGAGACGAGCGTCTCGAGAGGCAATTCTTGCTCTCGGCTCGAGTAATAAGTCTCGGTCTTGGTCTCGTCTCGAGTGAGTTTCGATACACAGTGTCTCGTTCTCATCTCGGTTCCTAGACCTTAGTCTCGGTCTCGAATTCGAGACGAGACCAAGACTTGTCTAAGTTTCGGTACCATGCTTACATAAAACGGAGTGGTTCTGGGCTTACTTTATGTATGTCATGTCACTAATAGATTACCATTTCATTTCATTTAGTACTCCTTTAAACCAAGTACATTGGTATGCGGAGGGTTCAGTGCAGTATTTACATACAAATAGCATTTACATAAGACATATTTCATAATACATGTTTTATGCCATTTGATTCTTACCATGTTTGTAACAAATTACTACATTACTAATATTCTACTGTAATAAATAAATAATAATAATAATATGACTAACAATAATTGACAATATGAACATACACTTTTAATTTACTTTTATGTCTGAATTAGATACAGAATCTAATCTACCTATTATTTTCCAGGTATTCCTTTATACGGTAGAAAGTCTTCTCTACTAAATATATTCTTAACTTTTTTTCTGAATTTTTTTAAGTTCTCTTCACCTTTTATTTCGTTTGGGAGTTTGTATATATTGTTGCCCATGCGTCTGGGATTATCCTGTACAATGCTCAGTCTGTTGAAGTATGATTCTTTGTATTTTTTTTCTTGTATTGTAAGCATGGTGTTTTGGACCATCTTCATTCATTTTTTTAATATGGCCTGCTATTTCGTAAATATACTGTATATTGAAGGCACAGTTAATAACTCGAATTGTTTAAAAAAAATTGTTTGCAGCTGTCTCTGCGTCGGATTCCAGTTATGATTCTTAAAGCCTGTTTTTGTTTTAGGAAAAATACTGAGCTTTCACTTGTGCTGCCCCAAAATATAATGCCAAAACTGATTAGTGGGTAGATCAATCCATAGTAAACCTGAATTCGTGATTTGGTTCGTAGAGTTTCTTTTAGAGTTCTTAAAGCATACAGCTGGGAATTAAGCTTCTGAGAGTGTTTGTATGTGGTTAGTCCATTTAAGGCTCTCATTTATAATAATTCCTAAAAATCTAGTATCACTAGCCAATTGTTTGGGTAAAGAGTTTGCTGATATTACTGAGCCTTTTGATTTTGTATTGTATGGAAAAATATGTATTGAGTTTTTATTCCATTAATAACTAACTTATTACTATCAAACCATAGTTTCATTTTTTTCAATTACCTCTTCCAATTTTCTCGATAAGATATTGGCATCATTATTTTTTATTAGAACATTAGTATCATCAGCATATAGTATCATTTTCGTGTATGATGTATTTGTCTGTAAATCATTTATATATATATTAAGAAAAGTAAGGGCCCAAGATTGAACCCTGGGGAATACCATGTGTTGTTTCTCGATATGTTGATTTGTATGTTGTTGTTTTTTTATTCCGTTCGCTATGTTGGTTATTTCTACTGCCTGTTTTCTCTTACGTAGGTACGATTCAAAAAATCTTAAACAATTTCCTCTTATTCCGTAATGTTCCATTTTTGTAAAAGTATTCGATGATTGACTACGTCAAAAGCTTCAGTTAAATCGTAAATATACCTAGTATTATTATTTTTTTCATTTAGTCCCTGAAGTATGCTATCTTTTAAGGAGAATGTAGCTGTTGTAGTGCTTTTATGTGGAATAAAACCGTGTTGTTCATGTGTTATTATGTTGTGTTTCAT
>JAGDQP010031437.1:0-21937 GCA_022664845.1 Lepisma saccharinum
TATGTATGTATGTATGTATGTATGTATGTATGTATGTATGTATGTATAAATAATCCTTTTTTCTCCTTCATTTGTCTTAAATTTACCTTCTATACGTATATATATATATATATATATATACATATACATATATAGGTACAGCTTATAGTTTCGTATTAGATCACACATATAAAAAGTCACTATATTTCGTGTATTACACGTTTTCAGGTATAGAGGAAGAAAGCGAAGTTCACTTGTTCACAAAGTACAAGTTTGAAGAGACAGTCGCCACACGTAGCGGACAAAGCATCAAAATTGGAGAACAACTGATTGCCGTAGCGCTTTGATTTCCGGAACTTGAAATAATAACTGTATAGCGTGCAAGTACAGGGTGGGATCGTGGATGAAAGTATTGGGTCTGGGAAAAAGTTCGTGGCGTTTCCCCGATAGAAGGCGTCAATTGCAAATACGTCAGGAAACACAGATCGCAGCGCCACCACTCGTTGGAAAGGTGACACTTCGAGCGTTACTCTCAGTGTATAAACAGCGAAATTGGTGCAGTGGTTGGAAAGTTGTTTGCGTGTGAAAATGGAGAACAGTAATGTCAAATCGCGCTATATTTTGCAATATTATTACGACAAAGGGAAGAACGCTGCGCAGGCGTGTGAAAAAAATTGTGCTGTATACAAAGAAGGTACTTCATCAAAATCTACTGCGCGGAAATGGTTCGCTCGCTTTCGTTCTGGTAATTTTGATGTGAAAGATGAGCCACGCTCTGGTCGTCCAATCACTGAAAAAGCTGATGAAATTCTTGAAAAGGACCAGGAAGATAAGCATATCAGCAGTGTCGATATTGGTATGGAGCTAGGCATTGACCACAAAACTGTGTTGAACCATTTACACAAACCTAGCTACAAAAAGAAGCTCGATGTATGGGTTCCGCATGAGTCGAGCGAGAAAAACATAATAGACCGAATGAACATATGCGATGCGCTGCTGAAACGCTATGAAAACGAGCCATTTCTGAAACGTGTCATAACCAGTGATGAAAAATGGATCACGTACGACAATCGGAAGGGTAAAAGATCGTGGAGAAGGAAGGGATGGTGAGCCGTTACAAGCGTTCGCGAAGCCCGGATTGGCGCCGAATAAGGTGATGATGTGTGTGTCGTGGAACTGGAAGGCAGTCGTCCACCATGAGCTACTTCCAGTTGGTCAGACGATTAATTCTCAACTCGACTGTGAATAACTAGAGATATTACGCCAGCCAATTGAAAGAAAACTGCCCGAATTGAATAATAGGAAAGGTTTATCTACCATCATGACAACGCCCGACCACATACTTCGTTGATGACCCGTCAAAAATTGCGCGAGCTTGGTTGAGAAGTTTTGATGCATCCACCGTATAGTCCAGACATTACACCCTCGGACTATCACTTGTTCTGATCTCTGCAGAACCCTCTCAATGGAATTAAGCTGATTTCACAAGAAGCCTTTGAAAACCACTTGGTTCAGTTTTTCAACTAGAAACCACAGAAGTTCTTCACCTATGGCATCCTGGCTCTACCCGCAAAATATCGAAACATTGTCGATAAGAATGGAGCATATTTGGTTTAAATAAATTCATTTGCATGCTATAAGAAAACCAGTTGCAATTTACTAAAAAAACGCCACTTTTTCCCAGACCCAATATGTTGAAAATGCAGAGGAAAAGGGGAGCTAGAGTTATTGAAGGTTAAGGCCAGGTTTTATTTTCGCGCTCAAACCATGAATAAAGGCATTCTCCCACAGACGGCGTGTTGAGGTGCTGGTCGTAGGGGGTAAAATGTGGATTATGACAACCAGGAAAGATAGATCAAACTTGTTATTGTGGGACTCGATGTGCAAGGAAACTGGGGCATCCGGTTTGTTGATAGTACAGAAGTGACGATGGTTATTAATTCGAATGTTAAGAGCATAACTTGTTTCCCCCACATAAAAGGCATCACAGAACTTGCAGATTAGGATGTATATAACATTAGGGGTATGGCATGTATCCTTGGGATTTAGGGTGTGCCGACCATTAGCAGTATTGATAGTGATTGTGAGAGAAGTGATGAAAATTGCTCCATTTCCACATTTTACCCCCTAGGACCAGCACCTCAACACGCCGTCTGTGGACAAATGCCTTTATTCATGGTTTGAGCGCGAAAATAAATCCTGGCTTTAACCTTCAATAACTCTAGCTCCCCTTTTCCTCTGCATTTTCAACACATTTCCATCCACGATCCCACCCTGTATTTACATGTTATACAGTTATTATTTCAAGTTCTGGAAATCGACGCGCTACGGCAGTCAGTTGTTCTCCAGTTTTGATGCTTTGTCCGATACGTGTCGCCACTGTCTCTTCAAACTTGTACTCTGTGAACACGTGAACTTCGCTCTCTTCCTCTTATACTTGAAAACGTGTAATTCACGAAATATAGTGACTTTTTATATGTGTGATCTAATATGAAACTATAAGCTGTAAGTATTATCCTTTTTTTCCCTTTCATTTGTCTTAAATTGCCCTCCCGGCTTTCCTTTGTACTAGTTATAAAAAAGGTAAAGCTATCCCCTGTGCGATACGCACGCGCCGGAACGGCGCATGGGGGATGTGGAGGTAGCGCTCCACATTTTCTTGACCTAGGGTACGAAGTGAGGTGGGGTGGTCAGTCCTACGCTCGACCGCCTTTACCTTCCCAAGGTGCCCAGGAATACCAAGGACACTCCGGTACTCAATTTGATAGGAGGCTTAGTGCACCTCAGAGCGCCAGGTATGGGAACACAGAGAAAGTACTAATATAGAGGAAAGCCGGGAGGGCAATTTAAGGTATATTTACGATAAAAAGTAAGGAAGATACTTACAGCATATATGTGCCGTAGAAAAATAGATTTACACACGCACACAATACTAATTTCCACATAGTTTGTGCAATATTTCCATATTAATATCGTAGACTTGCTGTAGAGGAAGAGAGACGAACACACGTGGATAGGAAAAAGGACTAGGGCGACAGATAGCGGACGGTGCATCGTTTGGAGAACAGTTGAATGCTGAATGGCGCGTACAATTGACAACTGTACAGCGTGTAAATACTGGATAGAACTGTGGAAGGAAAAGTGTTGAAAATGCAGAGAAAACGGATTAGAGTTATTGAAGGTTAAGTACAGGATACATTTTCGCACTCAAACAATGAATAAAGGCCCCCTCCGACAGACGGCGTGTTGATGGGTTAAAATGTGGATTATGGCAGCCAGGAAAGATAGGTCAAAATTGGTGTTGTTAGACTCGTTGTGTAAGGAGACTTGGGCATCCGGTTTGTTAATAGTGCAGAAGTGGCGACTGTTATTAACACGAATGTTGAGAGGTCCACCTGATTGCCTTTGCACCGCATAAAAGTCATCACAAAATTTGCAGGTTAGAATGTATATAACATTAGATGTGTGACATGTACCCTTGAGATTTAGGGTGTATCGACCATTAGTAATATTGATAGTGACTGTGGGAGAAGTGATGAAAATGAAGCAGGTCTTACATTTTGGTCTCATGCATGCATGGGCGCCGGTTTGAAGTGGTGGCGAGGAAGGATTTCTACGGACTAACAAGGGACACTTCATATCTCGGGGAGACCAAATATGATGATACTTTATATGTCGATAGAAGACCTAGAAAGAAGTGCATATACTCGTACAAAATTTTAGCTGCAAAACTGAACAGGGATAGAGAAGGGAGCCCGAGAAAAATAAAGTGTAGAGAGCAAGTGTACCGTATAGCGGGATGGGAAAAATCTCATTGCAAGAAAATGGGAGAAGAAAGTATACCCTAGTGGGTATTGATGCATACTAGGTAGGAAGAGCTATGCTTCACAGAGAATATCCACCATGACCGCCATCTTGAAAGCGGCCATATTGAAACTTGTGTGAAAGTTTGAAATAGGAAGGGGGTCATGTGATATATCAATCTAGACTGAAATTTGACTGAAAATGCATCAAAACAGTTAGTGTTATGCTAACGTTAATCCGGTGAGAGATAACATGTACATTTGGCGTGGAAAGTAGTGGAAGGAGAGGTTCGTCAACATGCTAATATGTTTGAAAATTGCAAGGAGTGGAAACGAAAGTTTGACGAAGACAATCTGTATTTGTATGAAAGGTTATTAGTAGCAGTGAGTGAGTCAGTCAGGCAATCAGTGAGTGCGTCAGTGCATTGCTAGTTAGCCTTTCCATGTCTGCAGAGTGCTTTTCACACGGCTTAATAGTCTAATGATGAAGGGACGTGACCGTCCAAGGTTGTGACTTGGTCAAAACCAAAGGAACTTCTTTCTCAACAAGAGCTCGTGCGTGTGGGCAACCCACCCTGTCTATTTCCCAGCCTCCCGACATGGCACTGTTTCAGTTCAATTGCGTATTGTGTGTCACATACGTGTCTAACCCAAAACACATTCGTCCAGTGTCAGCACTGTCTATAACTTTACGCTGACATATTGATAAGTTGTTGGACGATGGCCGTTCCTTACTGTGTTTATACTAACAACCTTTCATACAAACACTGATTGTCTTCGTCAAACTTTCGTTTCCACTCCTTGCAATTTTCACGCATATTAGCATTTTGACGAACCTCTTCTTCCACCACTTTCCACCCCAAAATTACATGTTATCTCTCACCGGATTAACGTTAGCACAAAACTAACTGTTTTGATGCATTTTCAGTCAAATTCTTGTCTAGATTGATATATCACATGACCCCCTTTCTATTTCAAACTTTCACACGAGTTTCAATATGACCGCTTTCAAAATGGCGGTCATGATGGATATCCTCTGTAAAGCATAGCTCTTCCTACCTAGTATTCATCAGTATCCACTAGGGTGCACTTCCTTCCCCCAATTTTTAATGCAATGAGATTTTTCCCATCCCGCTATATGGTACACTTGCTCTCTACACTTTATTTTTCTCGGGTTCCCTTCTCTTTCCCTGTTCAGTTTTGCAGCTAGAATTTTGTATATGCACTTCTTTTTAGGTCTTCTGTCGACATACAAAGTATCATCATATTTGGTCTCCCCGAGATATGAAGTGTCCCTTGTAAGATGTTTCTAAGATTAGGTGGATGCTGAAAAACTAATCTTAGAAACATCTCAGTCCGTACAAATCCTTCCTCGCCACCACTCCAAACCGGTGGCCATGCATGCATGAGACCCAGATATAAGACCTGCTCCATTTTCAGTAGATGAAATAAATAGAAGATGTAAAACGGTGTGGAGTTCGTTTCAAAGGCTACACTTTATTTTCAAAAGCAAACTACCAATGTGTCTCAAGCGTAAAGTGTCAATCAATGTGTCTTACCTGTGATGATGTACTGCTGTGAAACTTGGACATTGAATGCGCAAACGACTTAAAGATTAAGAGTCACACAAAGAGCAATGGAGAGATGCATGCTAGGAATAACCAGGAGGGACAGGAAGACAAATGAATGGATTCGCGCACAAACGGATGTAATCAAGACTGCGAAGATGATGAAGTGGAAATGGGCCGATCACGTAGCTAGACGAACAGATGGAAGGTGGACGACAAATGTACAACATTGAATTCCTAGAGAAAAGAAACGACCGAAACGACGTCCAAATGCAAGATGGGTAGATGAAATCAAGCGTTTTTCAGGAGCTACATGGATGAGGATAGCAGCAGACCGAGATATGTGGAAAGAAAAGGGAGAGGCCTTCATCCAGCAGTGGATAGAGAACGGCTGAATATGATGATGATGATAAAGGACATTAGGAAAGTTTTGCAGTACTGTCTGTGCTTGGAAATTACTACCCACATTGATAATTTTCAGATGGCACAAAGAGTTTCAGAGAGGAAACTTCAGTCCTTAGGGAGACCAACTCTCAGAACGGCCGCCTTGTTCTGTTATTAAGAGGAACATTGCAGCCGTGCAGATGTTAAAGGATAATAGGCGTTTGTCCTACAAACAAATAGAGGAAAACCCAGTCATCGATCCAGGCGGTAGCATCGCGAACTTTGGAACGATAATGGGTACGTGGGTTCGAACCCCGCGGCCGACCATCCTAACTGAGGGTTTCTAGGGTTTCCCTCAGTTTCTCCAGGCGAATGCCAGAATAGTACTTTGAGTTAGCCCCTGG
Organism: Lepisma saccharinum; assembly: GCA_022664845.1. Classification (NCBI taxonomy): domain Eukaryota; kingdom Metazoa; phylum Arthropoda; class Insecta; order Zygentoma; family Lepismatidae; genus Lepisma; species Lepisma saccharinum. Next base: position 6,139 of record JAGDQP010031437.1, read on the forward strand.
CCGATGCCCTCCCCATTCTCTACCTAACCCAGCCTAGCCTGACGCAGAGATGCTGAAAGACCTTAAATATGATGCTGAGAGACCACCCGCAGTAAACGTCATCGTGTGTGAACATCTCAAGTAAAAGGGTTTGCTCAATGTGAGTACCTCGTTCCCTGACAGAAAAACAGAAGACAGAGTGAATTAGGGCCGGATATTGGTGAAGAAATTCGAAAATGGAAGTTCTGCAACAGACAGCATCGTTACAGGTGGTGGCGAAACCTGCCTTTTTTATTACGACGTTCCCATAAAGAGCCATAATAAAGAATGGCATTTTTGAAGACGGCGGTTCGAAAATCCAAATAAATGAACAAGACGATGATTGCAGTGTTTTTCATAGTTTATGATGTTTTCTAGCGCGTGTTGTTGCAGGCGCAGCTACAGCGACAGTTAAGTGGTACACTGAGGGAGTGTCTGTTCCGTGTCACTGGGGCGCTTAAAAATCTTCACCCAAAATCCCGCTCAACACACATTTTCTGCACCATAATAATACTTTTGGACTTTGGGTAGAAGTTGGTGTCTAAAGCTCTAAAATCACTTCAGCATCCTCCCTACAGCCCATATCTCACTTCTATAGCTTTGCTCTCTTCATCCAGGTGAAGAACAAGCTCAGTTGTATGGTAGCCTGGTATGAAGAATGTGCTCAGTTGAAAGTGGAAAGCTTGATAGGATGAATGGTTTCGTCATATGAGAGGTGCGTGGGGTTTGGCGATCGGTGCTTCGAAAGAATGTGAATTAATAAAGGCGTATTGCAAAAGTTTTATAGTGTACTTTGTACGGCTATACATTTCAGAAGCCGAATGAAATAGAAAGAAAATGGCGTTGGTTTCTGATAGGTCATCAGAATTAATCTCTAAATGTAGATGTTGGGTAATTTCTTACAAACAGCTGGAAAAGACATTTGAGGCAAAAATCTTGTAGCTATGTTGTTTTTAGAATGGAAAAGTATAAGAGAGAATGTAGTTTCGTTTTTCTAGAAAATTATCAAAATGAATTCACATCAAAAGTGAGAATTCGACGTTGACTTTTGGTGCAAAAGACTGGTTAGACTGAAATGGCGAATGAATCTAGACATCCGTTTACTGTAATAACGATAAATTGACGTGAAATGTTGCAGTGTCAGATGGCGACGAAATCATCCACATCCTGGTAGGCCTAAGTACAAACTTCGTCCATTCGGATTCGGATCGACAATGTTGAAATTATTTTGATTACGATGTGAGATGTAACATGTTTAAGTGTGTGTTTTCTGTCTTGTTGTAAGATTATTCTATCATTTCGGTTTTTCTTAAATCGAAGGGAATTCAGAGACGTGTATGCATGTACATTGTTTAAAGTGCTTTTGTTTCTGGAAAATGATTTTAATCAGTTTGCAGAATCATCGTTTGGGCTTGACCTTTACCTTTAAATAACGCTCTGATAGTGTTATTTCGTGCTTGCATGTTTTTGTCACGAAGGTTGTGCATGGATATGTGTGTGTAAAACATTCAAAACCATATGCGGGTGCAAAAGCTGTATTAAATGTAATACGGTTATAAAATTACTTTCAGACGTAAGTGTTTTTATTTCTTTCTGAAGTATTAATGATTCTAATAATGGATGCTGCAGATATTCGCTTTTTGTTTTTTGTTTTTCACCTGAACTATATTTAACGTACTTTTTACAGGAAATCCTATACCCATTTCCTTAATAACCAATTTAGTGTCCTGCCTGGTAGATAATGCGGTACGTAATTATTCGTTGCAACTCGATCTGTGATGATAATTAATATTTGGTAACATTGAGACTTTGTTATTATGAAAGCTTCTATGTTTGTGGTGCGGGAGATTTCAAGTAGGTTTTCATCATCCAGAAATTGACCATGATAGAAAAAAGTAAAACCCTGAAATAATGTCTTCTTTCAAGATCAGATGTTCCCTGTTTTCTTTTTCAGGAACTAACCAAACAAGTTAGCAGAAAAAGTTCAAAATTGATTAGATGTATAACCAAACCTTTCAACAAAAATGAAGTTAAGAAACGACTTTTGAACAAAAATTGAACTTTAGTGAAAACTTAAAACTAGGTTTTGAGATAAAGACCAGCTTCGATTTTTCAAAAGCCAAAAATAAAATAGAGAAAGAAAGAAAAAGAAAAAATAATAATACCAACGAAAGTAAGATAAGATATATCAGATTTCATTAATATTATGACACCACGAAGAGACCAACGAGCAGTCTGAAGTAATTTGAATATAAGTTGTCCATAGATCAATATAATAAGGTATATATGCTTTTAGTATAAGTAGTTACAGACAGAATAGAAGTAACGTATGTGCTATACATTATGTATGTATGTTTTGTATATACTTGTGTCATACAGATTTTAATATTTAATAACAATACGCGAAGTTTATAAAGAACAATTTTTTTTATTATGATATGAAGTTTCAAGTGAGATCGGTTTATTTTAATAACATTGCTTATTGAATTTTATTTAGGTTTATTGATTGCTAGGTGTTCTTTTACACGTACGTTCACCAATTTTCATATAAATCTATTGCTGATCAGCTAATTGCACACAGTAAGCTGTGTTTTTTTAACTTTAGAAGTGTTACGTATTACGTAACTATATGAATTTAAATCCTTAGATTAGAACTTCGATAAATTTGGAAGAATGCGACAATTTCTTGTGAAACTCAGATGTGAAAGCTTAAGAATTTGTAAAGATTAGATGGCTTGTAGTCATTTATTATTTTATGTTTATTAAGTCTTGTTTTTGACTTCATATGTGTTAATCTCGAAATTTCTAACAGAAGGTAAATAATTGTATGCACTGTATATTTTTAGGGGGAAAGTGAAGTGTCGTTCAACTGGATTGTATAGATCCAGCAAAAGAGGAAGGGGAGAGTAAGAAAGAGATCCGTGTATGCACGGATGGGCTGCCGTTCTCAGCTGGTATATGTGCCAATGAGCGTGGCTTGTTTAGTACGACTCTACTATGATATGCTGCACGTGGCGCGCAGCGAGCGGGAGATATTGAGTATGAATGAGCGAGCTATGGCGGCTGTGGAATTATCTTGAGTGGACGGAGTTGTCGCGAACCATCACAAACTTGGAGGCGCTTATACTTCTGAATGCAGGAAAGCGGAGTCTCAGAAAGCACGTTTGTTTCTATATGCTTAGTTACGAAACTAAGATCATTTTATGTTCTGCTCGTAACCTTGCCCTCGATTTTTTTCTGTTGAACAGTAGGAAGGATATCTTAATGATTAAAGCAAAAACTTGAGTAACTGAAGAAGAGTATAGCTTTGAGTGTTGTCTTTTTTCCCCAATGGTAGAAAATGAATACTATGCATTTTTATATCCCTGAACCTAGTAGCTTGAAAATTAACTAAAGATCATAGTTGTGCGTGTTATACGCGGAAGATGTCAACGGAATTAGAATCACGTGTACGAGCCATACTTTTGGATTATTTTTCCAAAACTTACGTAATACCATTTTTGGTCATTTTTACAGACAGAATTTTTCTTAACGATAAATTATCGACAATTTGAGGAATTGCGTAACTTTTTCCAACAGCGTTCGCGTGTATTGGTCGATACCAATTTATTTGTGTTTTTGTGTGTTATATGGCTGGAAGTTGCAGTGCGGCGTAAACTATATGAGGCGTATTCGCGGGAGGGAATTCCTTGTCCACTTCCGGTTCATTCCGGGAGATGTGGAGTTCGAGTATGTTTTGGTAGGTGTACTGCGGTATTCATATGTAGTGCGGATTGCTTATGTATAGGAAAATGGATTTTTATGAGTAGCATGTTTAGTGCCCATTTCATTTCTCAAAGTATTTGACTTTTCTATATGATTATAGGGATATAAACTATATGTTAAAATATGTAGATATAATGTCTCCATTATCCGCTTTTATGCAATGATGAACTTGAACACTCACTAACGTAAATTATAATGACAGTATATTTATATTTCTAAAAATGATTTAACCTTACATTAACAAATCAATAAGTCTTACTTGCGGAATTATATTAAAGTTGGATCCTAAAATTATATTGTCGACAAAACTTAAAGTAAATGTTATGTGCTTTCTTTTTTCCCTTAATACTGTCAAGTCTGAACTTGGACGTGCTAACGTTTGCAACATTTAGCTGTTACCGTGAAATTCGAGTTCTAAATGTATATATAATTAATGTTATGCCGTCACATCCAAAAATAGATGAATTCAGTGCAAGCAGGCTAGACGGTAGTGCGCGTCCGCTAACATCATAAAATATGAAGCCGTCGTTCTAACACTCTCAAGCTTTAAATTAAAATATTTTGGGCGAAATTCGCTGTAAATCGTATGCATAATGCAGAACTATTTTCTTGTATGTAATTAGTCTTGTTTGGATTTATGGAATATTTTAAATCTGGTAACGTCGAATGCTCTTTGGCATGGTTCTCTCGTCTTGTAGTATTCGACTATGTAAGTGTTGCCATCTTTTGGGGAAATAACATGTCTGGGGACATTGAAATATTCGGTAAATTATCCTACTCGTACAAGGGGAGTAAGACAAATTCAAGATTAGCACATCATCTCCAGGAAAAAATTGACACGTTCTGTAAAATTATAGCTTTATGTGTCTGTAAATGTTTTTCCAATTTTTGGTAAGCAGTGTCTCGTAACTTTTGTAGTAATTTCAATCGTTGTTCATGGGTTGGATTTGTATATGAAACCTCTAACAGCGCTTGAAAAGGAAGCTTGGGCTGGTAGCCGTGTAACATATGAAACGCAGAAGTACCGAAAATCGTGTGAGGATATATATTAAGAAAAAATGTACAGATGGGGAGGTATTCGTCCCATCGTTTCGGGTTATTACGAGCTACAGTTCAAAGTGTATGCTTCAGATTCTGAATATGTCGTTCAACTAATCCAATTTTACGATGTTGTTTTGCGTTCGCAAAAGTTTACGGTTATATTGTGGCTATGACAGTAATCTAAAAATGAGTGATGTGTGGCTAGCATGTTTATCAAGGTAGATTATATGTGGTGTCCCGTAATGAAACACTATATTCTGTTCCACAAAACGTATGAACGTTTGTGAATTTAAAACACGAGCAGCCTTGGTAATCATATATCGAGTACAGTGGTCGATAACTACAATAATAAATTGGTTTTTGGAAACTGCTTCATTCAGTTTTCCACATTCATCAATGTAGATGCTGTAAAACGGTTCCGTACGAAGGAAGGTCTGCGGAGTGGAGCAAGATATCTCTTTTGATACTTTGTCGTCTGGCAACCTATACAGTTTTGAAGAGCAGTTTTAACAAATTTCCCGAGATAGGGAATATATACTCTGTCTGAAAGCATATTAAATGTGCGGTTGAACACTTGATGGGCTGGTTCATGTAAGAACAAAAAGACTTTGTCTTGTAGCTCTTTTGGAATGCAGACAAGGTATTTGGTAATCTATGGACGCGTTATAACGATTTAACCAGTCTCTCCAATCTGGATGATGGGTTAGTAACTTCTCCAGATAAATATTTGTAAATTTCACTAAAATATTTGTCGTTTTTCTGTAATTCTGTAAGATTACTTATTTTAATTATAGGTAAAACTGTATCAAACTTTCGTGACTGCACATGACAAATGTTTGTCGGACTTTTCCATCTGTATGGTGGTCTGAACTGTCTTCGTGGTGTAGTTGGTTGCGTCCGTTTCCCGTTATTATTGATATTTACAGTGTGTTTCGAAAATATGAATACATTTTCACGAGTATAATTCTGATGTTCATGTATAGAACGTATTGTACATATGTTGGAAGTACAAAATTGTGTTGTGGTGTGCTCCGCACATGTAGACTTAGCCTTTGATGATGCTAATAGGTACCGGTATAGACGTTTGCTGTTTTTGGTGCAATTTGCGATCACGTTCAGATATAAGATGGTCACTTGTGTGAATATGGTCACACCGATTTTTTGCCATATTTGTATAACGTGTTAATGGATCAGCGCGGTTGTTTTTACTAGGAATTAACTTTAGTTCATATTCAAACTCTGATATAGTCTATAATATCCATTCTACCCAAGCCGAACGTGAACTGTAGTTGATAAAACGATACTATGCGACTGTCAGTCAGTACTTGGAAACGGTGTCCTAAAAGATAGTAAGTAAAGTGTTTCATTGCTTCGGCCATGGTGTTCAATTCCAAAAATATATATTGCCTTTGTCCTATCAGATTCAGGAATTCGACGGCTAAAAAGACCGGTCTCCAATTCGTATCTAGTTTGGGGTCGTCTTTTGTATCACACTGTTCCAATACATCCCTGTAGCTCTGGGTGGAGCTGTCTGTGAAAAGACAACTGTAAACATTTGGGCAAAAAGGACGAAGGACCGGAGCCGCCGGTGATAGCATTCTTTAAGGATTCAAATGCTAATTTGTGACGTTGTTCCCATTTTTATAAAAAGAATCTTTAAAAGTTTATATAAACGCCAGACTTTTCAGCGAAGTTCGGCGTGTAACGCCTACAATACAAGCATAAAGATAAGAAAGAGCATAATTTTTCAGTGTATCAGGTGTTTCGAAATTTGTAATAGCATCCATAATTCTGGAAGAATAAAATGTCCATGTTTACAAAAATGGAAAACAAATGCAAAGAGTTCTCTTTTTGGTTCGGAAAATTTTAGACCCTTAGCTCTTGCCTTTTGAAAAACTGTTTTTAATAATGAAGTCATTTCTTTCGGATCATTACAACTGAGAATCACATCATCTAAATAACACGCTAATTGAGTGTAGGAAATGTCTGAAAGGGTCGCCGAGATAAGGCGATGGAATATGCTGGGACTACTGACACAAACCAAGGCTTTTACATTAACCAATGGAATTGTGGTTTTCCTTGAATACTAAACGCTGTTATATCCCTAGATTCAGGGTGAATAGGCAATTGATGGAATGTTCCGCGCATGTCCAACTTTGAATAATAGATACGTCCCGCCATACGAGAGAGGATCTGTAAAACAGGTTCAAGGCTCGTATGCAAATGCACTAGGTTCTTGTTCAAAATACGAAAATCTACCAAAGTTCGAACTGAGCCATCAGGTTTTAATACAACTATACAAGGATTTTTGTAAACAGAGTTACAAGGGGCAATACTTTTCTGTTTCAGTGAAAGATTCAAGTGTTCATCCACACGATCACGAATTGAAGCTGGCACCGGATAGTGTTTTGAGAAAAATGATATCGCATTTTTAGTTAAGATTTTATAGGAAAAATCTTTTATAGTTCGGGATCGAGTACAAAACAATCCGCATAAGAATACAGAAGATCAAAGGCCTGCTTTCTAATATGTGCTGGGACATCCGTGCCAACATCAAAAAGCTGTTTAGAAAATAAGCTCCTATCCCTTGCTAAATTGCTATGTTTGGCGTCATTTGTTGTTCTTCTATAAAGGACATTCACTCTGCATCGGAAATTTCTCGCACATTTTCAGCTTTAGCAAGCATTGTATGTCGAGGTATCACTATTTTCTTTTAAGTTGGATTAATTTTTAAATAATCTTGAGAAAGTTGTTTAAAAATCTTGATCTTGGCATAAGAATTTCAAGCTTGTCTGCTACATCAAAATTCGGTTCAAAAAGAACTTCTTTGTGTATAATAGCTTCAAACAAATCTAATTTAACATTAGTTTCTGACCGTAAGCGCAAAAATATTCTTCGTTTGTTTGGAAAATAAGGTTTAAGACCATTTTGAAGATATTCTACAGCTATATTAGATAATTTGAGATTTTTCACACTGTGTTGCCTGTAATTTTTACGTGGGAGGGTACCAAAATGCTGAATTGTAAGAGTACAGTCCTGGTAATTTATGTATGCATTTTGATCTTGTAGAAATTGACTACCTAATAAAATCTTCGGACAGAATTCTGAAATCAACCAAAACTTAATTTTAAATGTTTTACGAAATATACGAATTGAAAGGATAACATATTCCTGTAATGTTATTGTATTCTGAGTGACACCTGAAACTCGTAATATACCATAAAGGATCAGTTTGTTATTTTTGATCAACGATTTGCACATTAGATTTAATTCTGAGGCTGTATCCAAACTTGCGTCGTTTAATACCTGAATATTCAATTGTGATTTTAGGTATGGATTTTTGGATGAACAATATCGTACTGAGGTGTTTTGTATATGGCTGCCGCCACCTACCAATAGGTTTCTTCGTGTAATGTATTGGCAAATTTCGTTTAAAAGTTCGTTTAGCAGTATAGTCCCGTCGGTATCCGTATGATTACAGGAAGTGACGTACGATTAGTTCTTGTGGCACAGTTCGCCTATAATTATTGTATTGTGGACGCCGGCCGTTAAAATTACGATTTGACCGTCCATCCCTGTTTCGATATTGTGTTGCGGGTTGTCTATCTGCGGCAGCATACTGATAGTTTGGGTTACTATAAGAATTATACTGTGCATAATTTTGCTGTTGGTTGGGTGGGTAGAAAGTGCGTCCCTGTTGTTTGCAAAATATGGGTTATTATATGGCTGTGGTTGTTGTTGTGGCGGGACTCGATATTGTGGCCTTGCATATTGGAATGGAGCGCGTGCCCTATAAACTGAAGTGGCTCTGTATCCGATATTATAATGTTGATACTAATTACCTGAATAATTTCTTTTATAAGAATTTCGGAAGTTATTACCTTGAAATCGTCTTGTGATTTTCCCCAATTGTTTTGATTTTGAGGAAGAAATTGCTCATTTGAATTACGAGAAGCAATAGGTGCAGTAGAACCTGTCTGGCTTGCATACTGAGATTTTTAATTTTGGCATGGAGAGTTTTCATCTCCTCGTCCACTGGTTCTTTCTTAATGTGGTGGTGGTGTTTTGTATGTTTTTCATCATCAAATTCCGATTCAGTAGAAATATCGGTACTTGCTTCCGAAGGAAAAGATGATGTTGATGCATATCGCTTTTGGTTGCGTCGTTTATCACGTTAATTTTTCATGGCACGAATTCGTTTCTGTACACTACTTGCTTCAAGTTCTACTAAATCATCAAGGAAATCTGAAACAGAATTATATGTTTTCTTACCTACGTGTTGAATATAGTATGGACGAAGACCAGAAATAATAAGATTAATAACCGTAGTGTCGGGAATTTAGAATAAGGCTGCATATCAAGTACATAATTTGTAACACTTTCACGATTTCGCTGTGTACGGACTCGTAAACGAATACTTATGTCGGTCTATGCTCCTGGCCTACGTATAAGAGATATTAGCTTTTTCTTGATGTCCTCAAATGTTCCCGAATCTAAGTCATATTTCTTGAGTAGAACATCCACTCCGTCCCTTGACTTGCCAACAAATAAACTTGGGAGTAGTTTTTTCATTTGTTATCTGTAAATTCGTAGCTTTGTTTTTCCAGGTCCTCAAAACTGCGTGAAAAGCGGACAATGTTATCGGACTTAGCATTAGAGCGTGGTAACGCATAACTACTTGAAATGACCACTAACTTAGATTCAGGCGTAGGCATGTCTCTATCAGATTGTGGATTAGGTTCTGGCTCGGACTCACTTTAACTTTCCAATTCACTTTCAGATGTTGGGATCGTTACCAGTTTTTGACGTGTATTTGGGCGCGGGGGCGGCTAGGGTTGTTCCTGTGGTTTCGGTTTACTAGTTGAGCGCAAAAAGTATGGAGAAAAGTGAAATAATAACTTATACGTTGATTGTAACAAAATGTGTAAACAAATATTCGCAAAAATATATTGACTGAATTTTACATGACAAAAATTTTGAGATTGTACACCGGGCTATTAAAAAATAGCAATTGGGACCGTAAGAATGTCAGAATCAAACCTGGATTAACTAAATATAATCACGGCGCGATTCTACCATGTAAGAGTAATACTAGGGTCTCATATTAATATCGCTTGGCATTAGAAATTGGAATCAGGGGTAGCTCAGTATGAGCGTGTTTGCGGAATAGAAATGAGTACCTAGTACTCTCTTCTATTCATAATAGTAGGTATTTAATACTTATGGAAGGAAAGAGAGGGAATCTATTAGAATACATTATATTTGACATTTAACTGTACATAATGGAATATACTAAAAGAATACCGTCAGAATATACTAAAGGAATGTTACTTGAATTTACACACACACATACACACACAATACCCAAAACAGAGTTCACATAGAGATTAACCATAATAACAAGAGCTCTCAACTTAGCTAAATTTACTTGATAGAAGTTAATGAGGCGTTGTCAGTATTTGAGCACATTCGGCACGAAGAGTAAATGTTCAAGCGAGAGAGAAGTATACAGACTTGACGCTCACAGTTGTTGTTCTATCTTCCATGTTCACTATAATGGCAATTGTGTTTAACTCGCACTCGACTTGTGCTAAGTCCAAATTTAGATACTGTCCAATTGAAGATAAACTAAGACTTTCAACACTGTTGTAAGTTCAGTCAGAAGGAGCACCCAAATTCAAAGTCTTAAACAAGCTGGAGTTGAGCTGAAGTCTTAGACCAACGTCTTAGACTGGAGATAAAAGACTGAGCGAAGATGCAAAGAAGGATTTGGTTTTATTTCATTATAATTCCGAGATATCACACTCTGTTCTTATCACATACACGTGTACTTGTCATTCCGAAATTAGGAAGGAAATTAAAGAGATGTTTGCATCAGATAGGAATGAGGTAATTTGGGAATTGGTCTTGCACCATTTCCTCTGGTTTTCACGTTTTCTGAATGAAGAGCATAACACAGATCACTTGTTTTCGATATTAAACTTTCATTAATCACGTATCTGAATACTTCTCTTAGAATTACACGTGTTGGTCATTACATAATGATATAACATTCAGAGTAATAGTCATGCCTCAGTGCTTATTTTTCCCAGGTGCTGAGAGGCAAATGATTCTTTTATTTTTTTCTTAAATGGTAGATCGTGACATATCCTCGTGTTATTGCTTTTGTAAATTCTCTGCTTTGGGAAATTACTATTGGAAGTAACCTTGTTAAAGCACGTATATATAATAATTCTTAAATGATTCATTTTGTTATTTTCCTCTGTTATATTCCTTGAAATACTTTACACAAAGATGCTTACATGAAATCAAAACTCTTACGTACTAATATTGTTCCAATAAAATAATATTTATAATTTGAATATTATAAGTTCTTTTGGATTATTCCAATAACAACATTACAGTATATATATATATATATATATATGGCTTTGCCCATGAAATAATTATGTGTAACTATACGAGACTTATTTAGACAGCAATTCACTACGAATTGTAAAGAACGTATTTATTTTAGAGTAGAAAGGTTAGTAGCGCTATTACAAAGGAATATGTTATTAATATTTTTATAGGAACAACACCATTATGAGTAATACATGGTCTAAAATACATGTACGTAACAAAATATTTGGAGCTTGGAACGCATTACTACTATTCTCTATGTGTATTTAAGTTTCACAACGGCTTTCTTGGAATTTTATATTCACATGATCTGTTCGTATCTGTTGTTCTTGCTCAACGAAAAGTCGTAATTCGCTCTTAAAAGTTTCAGGCCACCTAGAGCGCCACGGTTGTTTAGACATTATGTTCCTTCTCGTACATCAAATAGATTTTGCAAATAATCACAACTGCAAATTCATGGTATATTCAGAGATTCGTGCAATTTCTCCCACATCAACAAATGCAGGGGCTACACAGAATAATGGACATACATGCTCAAATATGAAATAAAACTTTCAAGGTTGCCAGCACTGTCATTATTATTATTATTATTATTGTCAGGTTGACTGTTTGGTTGCTATCAGGTTGGCTGCAATGACTTATGTCATTTGTTTCTATGACTTACGTGTAATACGTGCTTGAAAACCTATCAGTCGCCATAAAATAGAGTTAGTATGAGCGTAGTGTGAGAGACCCCTGTGTCTTTCGAAGAGGACAGATCGTTAGTACATGTTAATTTGTTTATCACTGACAAGAACCGCACACAATTCGATGTATTTAGATCACATTATCGAAGGTAAATTGAGGCAGGGCAACAGATCATCTGCCAAAAGGATTAGCTTGGAGTAAAGGCATTCGCCGAACATTAAATACAGTTGTGGCAAAGAAATACAAAACTACAACCCTCAACACCTAAGTTAAGGTTGGATATACTAAATTAAGCTTGTACTAAAGATAAACACTTCATTGAGTTGTATAAAGAAAACGACCTTTATTCTTTTAACGAGATTAATATGGAAGAGATCCATCCTGATTTCAAACTTAGGAAGCACATATTGACCTATCATCTGTAATATATCATTTCTCATACGTAAATAGAAATACGTCGCTATATTCAAGAATACTTCTTCTCCAAACAAGTACCCATCATTTCTAATTAACTAGTTCCAACAATATAAACAAGTATAAATGACATCCATTTCAAAATCAATTCAATTACGATATTCATTTCCTTATGTTAGTCAACCATATTGTTACAGATTGAAAACTTTACCTAAATCTTTGAATCTGTGTAACAATCGCTCCCTTCTCTTATATAATTAGAGAGAATATCACTCTAATTAAAGTTCAAAATCATTCAGTTAATCTGTTAAGATTTTGGCATCTCAGTGTAGAATCTAATTTATTCCTGTACATCATAGAAACAACAATGTTAGACAAGTAAATCTTATTTCATTTAGAACACGTTATCTAGTGCTATCAACCTTCTTATTTTTCAAATCTAATTAGATCTAACCTAATTGAAACAAAATCAAATTAAAAATAACTCAACCTAGTCGACAATCATAAAGAATCCTGCGTCGTTAATCTCGTAATAAAATAGGTAAACACAATTTCCTTTGAAGACATCTACCAATATAAATCAAATTCTCAGAAAACAGTGTTTGACATTGTTCTTCTTACATCAGTTACAATCCGTTACTTTTAATCTTTTATCCACCACATCAACCAAATTAATTTCTTTTTACCAACCTTTGAATGATTCAAGTAATCTGCAAAACCTATTTCGCATAAAAACATGTCGAATTTACTTTCTAAATTGTCCTCATAAGTAAATGAATATCGTAATTGAATTGATTTTGAAATTGATGTCGTTTAGACTTGTTTATATTGTGGGAACTTCTTGATAATTAACTAATGCGAAATGATTGATACTCGTTTGGAGAAGAAGTATTGTATTCGTAATTATTTACGTGACAAATGATATATTACAGATGAAATGTGAATATGCGCTTCCTAAGTTTGAAATAAGAATGGATCTCTTCCATATTAATCACGTTGACCGAATAAAGGTCGTTCTCGTAATGCATCTCTAGTGAAGTGTTTGATTGTTAGTAAAAGCAGAATTTAATATATGCATACCATAATTTAAGGATATGGAATAGTGGCGACGTTGGACAAAGATCGTACCTACTTCAAAGATACTTGTAAATTTAGCGAAACTTGTGATACCAGTGTTAGTATGACCAATCATTTGGCATTTCATAAATTTGATCCCACAGAAGATCAGATAGAACATTATATAGAAATATTTAATCTCCACTGTGTAATACATGATTTACCAGAGGAAAAGAAAGCAGCGTTACTGTTAACATCCTTGAATACCAAAACATATGGACTTATTCTAGATTATGTAGATCCTAAAAAAAATCCATTAGCTTTTCCAGAGATTCAGGAAGCGTTACTCCACCTGTACGCTGTGAAAACAAATATGATTGTGGAGCGATTCGCATTTCACAGATTGTGTCAAGGCCCAGGAGAACCATCTAAGGACTATATAGAAGCTCTTATAAAGCAGTCCAATAAGTGCAATTGTGGAACTTTTCTTAAAAAAGGATTAACGGATCAATTTGTGTTTGGAATTTCTGATAGTATCTTAAGAAAACGTTTATTAGCAACGGAGGATTTGACTTTTGACAAAGCATGTGACATTGCATTATAGCATGAAGCTATTGATCGTGATAGCCAGATATTATCTACCCATACTTTTTCGAGAAAATTCATCCATGAATGTAGTACAGAAAAAGTTACAAAACCAAAATACTCCAAGTATCAAAGTACGATAATACATAACTGCCGATATTGTGGGTAACAACACCAATGAAACAGATGACCAGCTTTTGGTAAATAATTCCATTTTTGTCACAGAATGGATCATTTTCAATCTAAATGTGTGCAGAGAAAATCGCAATTAACTCACAGCAAAAACTACGTTATTCCATCTGTAAAGACATTGGATATGTCAGAAGAACAACATGAGATCTCTAATATTAAAGTAGAAATTGGATTGGATGATTTTTTTATTAATTGCAACCAGAATGACCTAACAGCACAGTCATCACCAGCAAAGACATTGTCAACTAGAGTGCTAGGTAAAGAACGTGACATCCTAGTGGATAGCGGGGCATGTCAGAATATAGTAAATTGGGCACAAATCGAGTAGGTGAACCAGGTGCAAAACAGAACCCTGTATGGTATCGTTAAAGCAAATAAATGACAACAAAATTGAAATCTGTAGTAAAATTCGATTACCTGTGGTTTATCAACAAAGTCTATATTATATGCATAGGTTAATGACGAAACAGGAATTACCCATTGGCAATTATAGGTTGACCAGCAATGGATCAGCTCCTAGGTAACTGGAGAACAAGAATATTGTATGGATACCAAGGTCAGTTTTATCCTGGCAAGAACCAGAGAATTATCAAATTTCGCGGGCATCCAAACAATTTCTAGATACTCCACCTAGACATTTTAAGTATAGTAGTGGTGCTAAAAATAATGACAAAGTGATGGAATTATTTTCGTTATTACAGCAATCTATTAGAAAGTTAGAGAATAATCAAACTCACTTGCAAGATTAGATCAATAAAAAGTTAGGTTACATTAATCAAACCACTTTAAAAAGTGAGACCTCCTTGGAGCCTACAATTAAGATTCAGGACACACAGGTAAAAACTGAGAAGAAAATGAAAGTCAAACCAAGTACCGAAAGAGAAGTAGGAGAGGATAATTTAGAAAGTAAATTCGACATGTTTTTATGCGAAATAGGTTTTGTGGATTACTTGAATCATTCAAAGATTGTTAAAAAGAAAGCAGTTTTGTTGACGTGGTGGGTAAAAGGATACAAGGAAGAGATTGTAACTGATGTAAGAAGAACAATGTCAAACATTGTTTTCTGAGAATTTGATTTCTATTGGTAGATGTCTCCAAAGAAAAATTGTGTTTACCTATTTTATTACGATATTAACGACGCAGGATTCTTTATGATTGTCGATTAGGTTGAATTATTTTTAATTTGATTTTGTTTCAATTAAGACAAGAGCGATATTGTTTCTAATTATATAAGAGAAGGGAGCGATTGTTACACAGATTCAAAGACTTAGGTCAAGTTTTCAATCTGTAACAATATGATTGATTAACAAAAGGAAATGAATATCGTAATTGAATTGATTATTAACTTGGTAAAGCGAAATGATTGATACTTGTTTGGAGAAGAAGTATTCGTAATTATTTACGTGACAAATTATATATTACGGATGAAATGTGCATATGCGCTTCCTAAGTTTGAAATAAGAATGGATCTCTTCCATATTAATCACGTTGACCGAATAAAGGTCGTTTACGTAATGAAGTTTTTGATATTTAGTAAAAGCTTAATTTAGTATATCTATACCATAATTTAAGGATATGGAATATAAAGTAAATTGAGGCAGGGCAACAGATCATCTGCCAAAAGGATTAGCTTATCATC
>JAGDQP010031438.1:5034-21937 GCA_022664845.1 Lepisma saccharinum
GTATTTCGTGGTCAGGAACGTCTTCAATTCTCATTAAGTTTTTTGGATACACGGTGAATTTGTATCTTGCGTAGAGTTGCTTCAAGAGTCCTTCTGCAGTTCCAAGTTGGTACAAGCCATCTTCCGTAACGTTCATAACAACTGCCAACAGATTGCGTGAGTCATCCCGCCCTTTGTCGACGTCGGGAATCGGAACTCTCACAGTGGCACCCAAAACGTACAGGAAGATTTTTTTTGTCAGAATCTCTTTTCATTTTTTTGGCATGAATCTCAAGGTTCAATTTCGATTCCATTTTACTTTGGATAGCTTTCTCAATATTGAAACAAGCATTGCACCCCATAACATTCTACTTCGTCGCCGTCATTATCTTTAGGAGAATGTCCACAGATGGTATGAACGTTTCGGCCACACTTTTGACATGTATGAGCACCGCTGGTTTCTTTTAAGCAGACGCAACAGGTATCAGAAAAAGAAGGATTTTCGATAACCACGGAAATGGAAGGCTTTTCGTAACCATAGTTTCATCACTGTTTTGGTTTCCTCCATCATGGATTGCATTCTTATCTATGTCCCCTGAAGGGGGCTGTGCCTCTTGCATTGATTAGTCTCGTCTTTCTTCCTGCTGTTGTGTTGTTTGTATACTCTATTATTTTTCCAGCTCTTCCTCAGTCTCTACGTCTTGCAAAACGTCGTCAGGCAGGGACGGACGACGTCGAGAGATCTACACTAGCTTTCCAGCCGAAAAGAGCTTCGTATGGTGACCTGACAATCCCAGAATGAAAAGTTCTGGTTTTCAAGTTGAACGAACCGCAGTCCCTCACTCCAGCAGCTAGTTTTTTCATCTTGCATCCAAGCACACAGCATATTTTCAATGTCCTGATTTGCTCTTTCGACGCTCCCCTGACTTTGTGAATGGCGCGGCTTACCATGGATGATCTTCAAGGTGGGCCAATACTCCTTTAGGCTGCTTACCACATTGTTTGCAAATTCCCTGCCGTTATCGGACTGTAGAATCGTTGCAGCACCAAGCAACGTAAATATGTCGATGAGGCTGTAGGCTACTCCTTCCGCTCTCTTTGATTTCAGAGCCCTGAGAACTACAAACTTAGTGAGATGATCTTGGTAGACCATTATGAACTTGTACGCGTACTTTCTATCAGGATGGGACTGAAAATCGATGAGATCGACCTGACAACGGGAATTGAATTCCGAAGAAAAACATTGACTTGACCACAATACCTTTTTTAACACCTTTCTGCTTCTTCTGGCAAGGCTCACAAAGGTGAATGTAAAGCTCAATATCATGACGGGTAATGTTTTTATACTTGGGTGAAAGTTCTTTCAACATCCTGTCCCGACCTCCATGACCAATAGCCAAATAGGCCTTATGGAGTATGTCTAATTACTCGGAGTCCGCGACGTAAAATTGAATAGCACTCGTACCTTCTTTAACAGGATAGATCAACTTAGTCTTATTCTTGACCATCATTACGTCACAGCGTTTCAGCAGTCAATAGTCCCGTGGTTCCTTCTTCATGGTCGTCTTAGCCTTTTTCACATCATCGAGCAACATTTTATAACTGGTTTAGGTTAGGAAAAAAAACAAATTTTAGCAGCATTGGCTCTTACTTGAGATAATTCGTCGCAGAACCGTCGTTGAATGTTGGCATGGCGTGATTCTTGTTTTGGTACTATACTCCCTTCCGATATGGTGATACAAGAACAACGGGAAAGGATGACGGGAGAGCGTCTGTGGAACCTCAGCCGGATGCTATACACTGGAGAACTATTATGGCGATACCTGTGGCGTGATAGTTGAACTCGTACAACAATACGCTGTCTTGCGATTATTGACGTGTATGGCACTCACGTGCTTCGCAACCATTAAACAAAGACCCGAATGCCACCGCAAACTGGTGACGGGAAAAACATGATAGGATTAGCCGTATTATATACTTTGCCGGCAGACAATCCGACAAGGTATACAATGCCTAGGCAATATATAAAATATCAATCATTTCATACTTTGACGTTCGATTTTAGGAATTCTATACATTACCTAGGCATTCTATAGAATGCCGGATTAAACACTTTGCTGGTAACATATATACTTCCAACGGTACAGAAACCATTAGAAAAATATATTTAGATTGCTAACACTAACGAAATGGGTACTTGTGGGTTCAAAGTAAAATGCAATAAATCTCTTTGAGATAAAGGTCTAACAATGTACCAAAGAAAATCATGATTTGTCCAGACGTTTAAGCATGATGCGCGAACATACAACGAACAATTCAGTTTTATTTGTTACATAGGAAAACGGGAAGACAAGTAACATACGAGATCTACACAAAGGGTTAAACTCGTTAAGAAAGGTTACCAGCCGAGGTTAGGAATGATTAGAAATGAACGTGGAGATCTTCAAGCGGATCCGACTAAAATTGTCGATGTGTGGAAAAGTTATTTCGACAAACTTCTTAATGTACACAGCGGGGAACAAACAGAGGAATTTGAAATCCATACCGCAGAACCGTGGATTCCTGAACCTAGCGAGATCGAGATCGAAATGTCGGTTAACAAATTGAAAAATTTCAAATCACCAGCAATAGACAATATTCCAGCCGAATTAATTAAAACAGGAGGAACGGCACTAATCAAGGACCTACACAAATTGATAGGTGTTGTATGGAGAAAGGAGGAGCTCCCAAAGGCATGGAAAACTTCTGTAATATTTCCGATTTAAAAAAAGGCGATAAATCGGACTGGAATAATTACCGCGGAATCTCGTTACTTACAATGTGTTACAAAGTATTAAGTAATATTCTGTAAACTCGCCTAAGTGTATACGTAGATGAAATAATTGGAGATCACCAATGTGGATTTACAAGAAATACATCCACGTTGGACCAGATTTTTGCTTTGCGACAAATTTTGGAGAAGAAATGGGAATACAATGGGACGGTTCATCAGCTATTCATTGATTTTAAGAAAGCATATGATTCTATCAAAAGGGAAAAGTTATCCAGTATCCTGATACGATTTGGAATTCCGAAAAAAATGGTTCAACTAGTGACGATGTGTCTCAGCGACCCCATAAGCAGAGTACGGATAGGTAATAATATGTCAGATAGTTTCAAGATTCGCAACGGATTGAAACAAGGCGATGCCTTGTCACCACTACTGTTTTACTTTGCGTTAGAATATGCGATTTTAAAAATTAAAGGGGACAAAAAAAAGGGGCCTATCACTGAATGGTTTGAATCAACTGTTCGCATAAGCGGATGATGTAGATTTAATAGGGGACGATATAGATCCATTACAAAGCAACACCGATGTCTTAGTAGAAGCGTGCGATGAGATAGGTCTACAGGTACACATAGATAAAACAAAATACATGATAACAAGCCGAGGCACAGGGAATGTAGGAATTAAAAACATAAGAATTAGGGATGAGGTCATAGAGAAAGCAAACAAATTTAAATATTTGGGAGCATACGTAACAAGCAAAAATGAGGTCACGTAAGGAATAAAAAGTCGCTTAGTATCGGGGAACGCATGTTTCTATTCAGTCCAAAAACTTCTAACATCGCGATTAATATCAAGGAATTGAAATTGAAAATATACAGAACGCTTATTCTGCCGGTAATACTTCGCGGTTGCGGAAGTTGGAGTACGACCCTAGCAGATGAACATAAATTACGTGTATTTGAAAATAAGGTTTTGAGAAAGATATTTGGGCCGAAACGCGACGAGATGACTGGCGAATGGAGGAGACTGCATAATGAAGAACTCCACGGACTGTACGATTCACCAGATGTTGTAAAAATAATGAAATCGAGACGACTAAGGTGGGCAGGTCATGTAGCTCAGATGGGGAAAAACGAAGATTATATTCTATCCTGGTTGGAAGTCCGGATGGAAAGAGGCCATTGGGAAGACCGATACGTCGTTGGGAGGACAATATTAGATGAGATCTTCGAGAAGTAGGTCTTCGTGGTGGAAACTGGCTACTGCCCAGGATAGAATCCAATGGCGGACGTTTGTTACTGCGGCGATTAACTTGCGAGTTCCAAAACCATAGAGTTAGTTACTTAGTTAGTTTAAACATGTATGTGACATGGGTGGGTTGTTTCTCGTAAGATAATTTTATGGCCTTGTTTTACTGTAAATTTTCATTTTTTCTGTTTTTCATAAAATTTCGTTTTCATTTTCCCGAAAATTGTCCGTCTTCCGTTTTTCCGAAAATTTTCCGTCTTCCGTTTCCAATTTTCCGGAAAAAATGTTTTCCGTTTTCCCGGGAAAAGTTGCCATCCCTATTAGGCCTATATAGAACACCGAGAAAAAGTATATCCGGCTCTCTTGGTTTCTCCAATAACACACAAAAGGTGTTTTACACGTTGATTTTTTGTTTACTTCGTTGATTAAAAGTTATAGCTTGAAATACGTAAGTACGTTATCGGTTGAACAAATATTTTAAATCATATTTCAGCAAGGACTTGATATTGTTGAAAAGATGTTAATTCAACGTGGATTCACTTGTTATTTTTAACTGTGATACATATTTCGTTTCATGGGAATCTTCCTAATTTAATGGAATAAAATTTGTGTTCAATAGCTAATTGAATGCTTTTAGTTAACTATTATTTTTCTTTTTGGATGTTGAAAACTTGTTGAATTTTAATCTACATTCCGTCGAAAATTTTATTTCATTGATGGGACGTCATATGACGTGTTTTTAACTATTACATTTAATGGTGCCCAAGATTATCTTTCCAAGTTAAATGCATAAACATTGCAATAAAATTAACTAAGTTTCTTATGTTCTCATTTGCATGTTGAAAACAGATTGCATTTTAAAATATATTTCAACGAACATTTAATTTCGTTAATAGGGCGTTAACATGAAGTGTTTTCTACTATGACATAGATTTCGCTTTATATGCGTTTTCCTAAGGCGATATATTACACTTCTGGAGAAATACACATTTAATAGTGTTGAATAAGGAAAAATACACATAACAAAGAAAGATGGAAAATATTCTTTATTCTTATTCTTACATGATGGTGAAACGACGCGCCTGAATTTGTGTAGCATTCAATAGTTCCTTTTCTTATAGATATCGTAAAAGAATAGTGAATCTCAAGGTGACTCCGTAGTGTAGGGGTTACGTCTCGAGCTGTGAACGACGACTAGGGGGTACGTTCCAGCTTCGAACCCTGCTGCAGAAACTTGGATTTTTTTACTGTTGGAAAGTTAATAATCATGATAAAAGCAACGGACATTATGCAACTAAATGTGTGTATACCAGTAGACAGCAACCTTTCTCTGTTTCGGCCAACCTAATCCGTTTCTTTATCGCTCACCTCTTGATTTCAACTAGTTTCTTCTGCCATTACTCAACTTCGAATAAACCGTTTAACAGGCGGAGATTTCGGTACATTTACAACGATAAAATAAGATTTTGGTACTAACGTTTTATCCACGTATTTCCAGCAGATGTGTGCTAATGGGGAAGATGTCGGAAACATTATCTAAAAATGAAGAAGAGTGTCTTTAAATTGAGGGTAAAAGTCTTTGCCTTACAACTATTAAAACAAAATTGTTTTTTTTCTCTGTTATAACTGTATATAATTAACAATACGAATACTCATATCTATTAAGTATATTATTGTGTCCGAGTGTCCAACTTTAGGTATTCAAGAGTCTTCCTATTGCCAACCAAGGTAACCGATAAGAAGTGTTTCTTATCTAGTTTTGTTGTTATGATAAATTTACGTTCCTATTGCTTTTAATAGTGTGATTAAGGTGTCCCTGCTTCGGTTCCCGGCAGGAAAACAAGTAGTTCATGCAGTATTGCTGAATAGTGATCTACACATATAAAGCAAGCAGTCGTATTAGATGCTGATAGGATTCGGGATATTGAATTATACAGTAAACATGAAGCATGCGTGACCGAGTATCATGATAAACTAATGCCCAAAATAACACTGCATATCACCAATTTAAGTAGAAAATGCACAATTCTTTATTAGTGTTTAATGATATCTGCTAATGAGATATACTTTCAGAATGCATCGATTAGGAATATTCTCCTCGTATAATACTCAACTCACAACTGTCATCAACGTACGTTAACACAAGCATTTATACGAGTTTTGCAGATCGTTGCTTCATTTCTTGATATTTTAGTCGTCACAGATTTTCTATACAATAAGTTACCTTGTTTGAACATTTGTTAAATTTCAAGACATGCTCCTATAAAATGTCGTAAAAAAGAGACTGTTTAAAAGTCCCATACTAAAAACAAAAGATGGCATTAAGTGATTGTCATATCTGCTACAACTAATAATTCGCAATGGTCAGTTCAAAAACATAAACGCTTGTTGTCCACACGGCAATCACCACTTGTTTGTTAAAAAAAAACTGCAGTTTGTTTAAAATGAAAATTAGATGCTGCAAATAAAATAAAAATAAGTGGGAAAAAGAGAGAGAGAAAAATATAACTCATTGCATGTAGCTGTTTTACACATTAGATTACATTACTTTATGATCTCTTACTTTAAAAGAGAGTTCTAGTCTTTCACATTACGATTCCTAGAATAACGAAAAACAAAGATAATTAACATACATATACAAAAGGGAGAAAATTAATTAGAAGATACTTAATTGTCTTTGGAAGATCAAAGCTGATTTGTTGATTACCGAAACAAATTAATCAATGTTCATTTTAAAAGCAAAGTCGATAAAAAAAGTTTATTTAATTACCTTCTTATTGTTAAGTTATGTCGCAATGTTTAGTTTTCAAAAAACGTAAACGCTTATTGCCCACACGGCAGTTCCAAACATACTTTTAACTGTAGGTCCCATGCTTAGGACGTAATCTTCATGCGATGACAAAACACTATCGGCTCACCTAGCTCCGGGACATTCAGATCAAGACCTGCCTTCTGGCAGAACACCCATCATCATCATCACCATTGTTCTTAATAATCTAACAAGTCTTTTCAACAGCACACTTGCCGAGCCTCCGTAGCTCAGTGGTAGAGTGTTGGGGTAACATTCGAGAGATAGTGGATTCGATTCCAGCGGTCGACCATCCTGACGGACGTTTTCCAGGATTTTTCCTGAGGCACATCAGGAAAATGCAGGGATGGCACTTCAACATAGGCCCGAATCATTTTCCCTCTCCTATCCGAGCCTGAGCCTTAATTCCATAAAGGCCATAAATAAAATTTAACCGCGTATTATATTAGAACTATTTAAAATTTAAATATATATAATTATAATTTTTTCTACACGAATACAACCACTCTATTTCCAAAAGGCCTAAATGAAAACGATCCAGTATTTCTGAATGTAAGAACACTTATTTTTAAGAATATTTCTCTTTCCTTTGGCATTGAGGGACACTTTTATAACTATGGATCTAACACAATGAAATACCTTTTCATCAAATAATTCTAATCAAAAATGTGTGTGTTTTCTTATTCTAGTACGGACAAATTGCACGAAACAACGTCTTATATAATGAAATATTTTTCATGGAATAATATGAAACGGAGATTTATTTGTGAAACATTACTTCTTTCCTTAAATATCTCAGTACAGCTAGAAGTTGCACAGGAGACCGGCGTTTTCTTTTCAAATGGAGACCAGTATAACAAGAAATGCCAAAGAGCGAAACATAACAGCTCACAATACATGTTGTTTTCCCATATGAATATACTCCAACTTTCAAGTGGCGCGCCGTTCAGGCAGATTTTTCGTTGTTTTTTTTCTACTTATTTTGTTAAATCCGATCTCTTTGTTGTACCGCATTTAATTTTAATTCCAAGAATGGTTTTGCCGACTATGAAAGTTACTTGTAAATCGAAACAATGCGGAATGGAGGTAGCGATTAATTTGAAAATAACAACCACAGCCCACACACGCTTTTTTCAAAGTATATAAAATGTGCCATTCTTGATTAGCATTCGTTTGGTTCAGAGATACCTTTCTTAGAGTCATAATAATTTCAAGTTTCCGTCAATCATGACAGCGTTGACTGATCTTCATGACATTAGAGATGCTAATTTCTTAGCCAAATTTTCTTCGGAATCAAATGCAATTTCTTTTCTGCAAAAATGTGGCCTTATCCCGAAAGCAGAAGACGTCAAGCACATGAAATGCATGAATGAAATTGAGGAAGGTAGAATTTGTGGATGAACCTTACAAATTAATCATAGTAATGAATATAAATTAGGATTTGGCTTTAGATGCAGTGAGAAACGCAGTAAAAAGATCTGTAAATGCTCCGGATGTATCAAAGGCAAAAGGTGCAAATTCTGTTGCAGGAAAAGATACAGTTCACTACACAACACGGTTTATGAAAGTGTAAAACTTACATTTGTACAAATCTTGCACTTCATTTTCCTTTGGGTTCAAACCCCGATGTTCACAAGAATAAAAATTAGCCAAGAAACCAGTATCAGTCCTAAATCTATTACTGAATGGGCATCCAATCTCCGAGAAGTGTGCAGATTTGCAAATCAAAAGGAGAAACTGACAGGATCTTTCGAAATTGATGAATGCCACCTGTTTACACGGAAGAATAATAAAGGCCGAATTTTGAAAGGACAAGCGTTATGGGCAGTCGGAGGTGTTGAAAGACATTCTGGAAAATGCTTTATCAAATTAACCAGATCCCGAGATGCTAAAACTCTCGAGCAAATAATTCGTAAAAACGTTGAGGAAGGTTCAACTGTGTTCACAGTTGATAGACCAAAACTGCAACTTGAAAGACCATTATAAAATCAATCATAAAGAAGCATTCGCGCGCGTAAATTTGAAAATTGAAAGAGGAAAATCCACAACTATTATTGTTATGACAAATACCACCGAGTGAATGTGGAGAGAGTTTCGTCGGCACATGAAATGCCTGCGTGAGTATGTAAACAAGAAAGGTGAACACATCGAATTTGCTCCTTCTTATGCAGATCAATACGTGTATTTCAGAAATAATATAAAACAGTTATCGTTAATGCGAAGTGGCTACGAGTATCCTGATATGGAAGCCCGCTTTCTAAAAATTCTCGCTGACATCCGATCTGCATATAGTAGATTATTTGGACCTAAAATGTCGACAAAACCTGCAGATGCAACACTTCAGGAAAGTGATTGCACAGTAGTCGAAATCCCACGCCAACTGGATGACAGTGATCTGGAAATGGAAGATACGTTAGAAGATCATGACTTAACTGTACAAGAGGATAATGAAGAAGAGCCTCTACCTTCACCTCCTACATCTAATGTTCCTCCACCACCACAATCAGATGGGGAAGCCGAAATGTTCGGAAGACTGACAAAACGTGAAATTCTCAACTACTCAAACGATGTCTTGGAACACATTCGAAGAAATAGAATAACAGCTGAGTTTATGAATGGACTATTCATTGCTATTCATAGAACAGGTTTCGGAACTCCTGCGCGACAGGCAACAAATACAAGCCACCAAACGCCCACTCACAATTTACCGTCATAAGGATTTGGATTTTCTCTTCCCATCGTTTTCAATCGTTGAAACATCAAGTAATGGAAACTGCCTGTTAAATGCCATAAGCATTGCTTTGTTTGGGAATGAAGATTATGCCTATTTCTTTAGGCTTCTTACAATTAAAAAAATGTGGGAGCAGAGGAATGAAATCTATGCAGCAATCCACCTGTTTGAAGATAATGAGGAACAATTACTAAATCTAATTTGGAATACCTCTGAGAAGTGCACAGTAGAAAACAGTTTCTTCATTAGCCAAGACGGTTGGGGAATAGCCAATCATTCTCAAATGGTTGCCAACGCATTTGATCGTCCTGTCTGGGTCTTCCATTTGTATCCAAGTCTTGTACAAGAAATCCACAATGCGAAACAAGTGCCCGACAAGATTTCATACTTCAGGCCAGTTCCGCATAAACCAGCAATTAATGTACACGAACCAATCAGACTGCTGTTAAGAAATAGTCATTACGAATATATCCTGAAAAACCAAGTCGAGCCAGCTCTGTAGAACTTAATTGCAGAATGTACATACATATTACATCATCGAATATAGAAATGGGTATATAAAAATGTGATAATCATGTGATTAGATAAGAAAAATAATGAAAAAGCCAAAACAATTTAAAACATTAAAAGATAAAAAAAAAATGTGTGTAAGGGAGAGAGAGTGAGAGTGTGAGTGGATGCTTGTAGTTTGCACCACGTCCTCGTCGTTAGAAACGGAAACGGTTACACTCAATGTAACTGACTAAGAGTGCAAAAGGCATGGTTGAAAAAAAAATCAATACTATTACTTTTACTCCCTCCTTCTGAAAGACTTCAGTCCTTACGGCGCCAAGGTACATTTTTCCTTATTTCGGTTGCACTAATTTTCAACTTGTCCTGGTAACTAAGGGAAAATGTACCTTGTGTTAATTTAATTGTTTCCTTGAAACATGTGATGCGAAACTATCAAATTAATTTTACCTTTATCACGTTTATTCATGAAAAAAAAAATAGTTTCTTCATGTCAAATTTCACAAAACGTTGAAATTAGAACTATTTAGGTAGAATATAAATGACATGGTAGGTAAAGTGATATCCAACACATTGAATATGACATTGATATTTGGGAATCACACAGTGTGCTCCCTCCCCTTGATTTCTCAAATTCCACTGGAAAATTATCTAAATTACCCGTGTTCCGGTGCAATTTCCAAAATTTTGGTACCGACTTGTTTGCTTCGTCACACACTACAAGAATCAAGCAAAAGAAAATTGGGGCCCGGTCTGCTCCCTCTCTTCGGTTTCTCCACTTGAACTACAAAATTACCCAAATTACACATGTTCCCCCGGTGCAATTTCCAAACTTTTGGTACCGTCGTGTTTGTCTCGTCACACACTACAAGAATCAAGCAAAAATTGGGGTCCGGTCTGCTCCCTCTCTTCGATTTCTCTACTTGAACTACAAAATTACCCAAATTACACATGTTCCAAAGGTGCAATTTCCAAAATTTTGGTACCGTCGTGTTTTCACGTCACATACTACAAGAATCAAACAAAAAAAAATTGGGGCCCGGTTTGCTCCCTCTCCGAATATTTTTTCTATTTCAGATATGAAAAGTAACATTTACTTTAAAGGAAAGTTTCTTGCCAAAATATGAACTTGGAAATTACATTTCTAAAAATACACCACGTAGAATATGTATCTCCCATTCTATTCACTACCAACTATGAGCTTCCATAATATCCTTTACCGATTATATCAGTCTTCCTATAATGCGGTTGAACACGTTTTCTAATAACCTATACTATGGTAATTATTAACCGAGCATTTCGTTTATTAACGTGTATTTCTTGCATAAACTAAATAATACTTACATAAAGCGCTTTTAAATGTATATTCTAATTAAGGAACGTATTGGCTTCCTAAGTCTTCAAGTTCAGGTAACAAATATCTGAGCTTTCAAATATATAGCTGCAATAGTATTGATTTTCTAAACAGAAATGAAATACGAAATGATGGAAATGTGCATTTGCCTAAAGATAAATTGAGACGTTCTATGGGAAAAGGGCACATGTACAAACGTTTTTACATTGTCTATGTGCTCTTTTTCCATAGACCGCCTCAGTTATATGAACTGTTAATACAGAGAAACCTAACATTTTACCACTTGAATTGAAGATTGGAAATGGAGAACGATGTAAGTGCAAATTCGAAACTGTACAGGAGACAGGAAAACTTAAGGTTTCTTCGCCTTGAAAACACATAATTACATCTTCCGTCGTGATTTTGTACTATTTGCAATGGTCTAGGAACTTCTAGATATTTTGCAAGTTGTTAGGTTTGGGAATTCAAACAATTTAACATCGAAAACTCGATTTTTGGATTTGTGGCACTTACATCGTTTTCCATTTCCAGTCTTCAATTCTCATTACCGTAACTATTATAATGTAGAGTTTTACTACAGTTTTTACTTCTTTCGTATTCAAGCATGAGTTACAAAATAAACATGGGCCTATTCTTACATTGGGAAATCGAAACATACGCAAACATATCTTGGATGGGAGTTAAGTATCGGTCTTGAAAAGTTGAAACTTTGTTACAAAACCTTAAAGCTACAGGCAATCACACCTTACAATTTGCCATAAGCTGTGTAAAAAACTTGAACTTAACGTAGTAACTTATGTATATCGTAGGTCTACACAGGCAATCAAATAGAAATGGGCCCTACTTCCGCATCGATACTTCACTGACTTTTTTTAAAAATTATTTCTATGCATTACGTCTGATTCGCTTACCTACAGTCTACTTTCCATTACATTGCATTCCTCCGTCGATCATCATTTTGCGCTTACCACGCTTATTTCTCATGTTTTCTTACAACATTCGCTTCCCCCAATGTATTTAAGCGAAGAAAATTAGTACAATAATGCCTTATCATACTATTGCTGAGGAAGCATAATCGGGCGAAGCCGGGTTAGTTAAGGCTAGGTTCGTTAACTCCGCTTCCCCATTGATGTTTATACCCGCCCGAGGCAATAGGTCTCTCGTAAATATTTCATCTCCTAAGCACGAAGAATACTTTGTAAAAACGCTGCAGAAAGGTTCCAATAATGTTCACTTTCATACTGCACTATGCCCTCTAAATCTGAAAACTATCCAGTATCTGCTATTAAGTGAGGTACTTCTGTGGAAGTTAACAGTAGAAATGTAACTAAATTTAAAAGTAGTAACGACATTCGAAGAGTTGATCCCTGTTACCTACCATCCTGACTGAGGTTATCCAGTGTTACAATCCGTTTTACCAGGCGAATGCCCGGATTGTACCTTAAGTAAGATCCTGAGCCAAAGATGCTCAAAGGCCTTATATAAATTCAAATTGAAGAGGTAATAAAAAGTGACTGGATTTTAGAATCTGCCGAGTCTTTTACAGTGGCAAAGACAGTGTAGCAGGTGATTCTTCATCACTACTTTGTCACTTTCGACTGTTGCACGGCCGATAGTTGCTGCTAATTAGAACAATATCGGTTATTATTAAACCACGGTAAGATGCGAAGCTGGCAAACGCTGGTCGGATTATCCTGCCCAAGTATACTGGGGTTTAAAGACGTGCTGACGTTGAGCTTAAAGCCGATATTCATGTTCTCTGGCTTAAATGAAACGCAAAATCCCATAATACTGAAGTTAGGCTACTTATACCATAGAACACTGCAAATGCCTTAAAATACTATGTTTTTCATACTTATATAGACATAAAAGGTACTAAAACAGTTCAAAATATCGAAAATGGGTCATAATGTGGAAGTTTCCAGATTTTCCTAGATGCACACAATTTGTATTTACGTTGCAATAATAGTAGCCATACTCTGATATAGTACACAATCCACTTCACATTATGTGATTTTCGTTGTTCTTTTTGGGCTTAGAGTGCTGAATCTGATGAAAAATCAGCGTGTGATAAGAGTTAAAGATACAATGTACAAGACACTACTACTACGCATACGAATTATACGGACAAGCACAGCGAGAGTAAATTGTCATAACCATTCACCTTCCGAAAGAAGAAACCTCATTACTTTCTTTCTAGGAAATTTGTTAACCAGCAAACGTGTTTAAATCTCAACCGTGATAACTACTTGTCCCATATAGTATAATGCAGTTAAAACAATGTAATTTTCTTTGTATTTATAAAGCAATTTTCATGCAGAACCATGAGGTGATGAAAGTGGAAGGACACATAGTACCCTCTAATTTTGTACCCTCCTGACTGGGCACTTTAAGGGCAAGAAAAATCATGAAAATTATATAATTTAAAATACATTGCGTACTATATAGCGACTACCGGCGTAACTGCTATCGCGACTTAAACACGGGTTTTGTGCTCCTATGGTTCATATCAGAACGTCCACGTTAAGCAGGGCGTTTTTTGTATTTTACACTGATTTTAGTACGATCTATTCTGGTTATAGGAACGCAGAACGTAGCATCTCGAGGAGTGTCTAGTGCTGTCAAAAGTAGCCAGATTGCAGTATATCATCCAGAGATACTTTACGAAGAGCACTCCGAAAAAAGAACGGGCTAGGTTCAGTAGAAGCTTCTACTAAATTGTAAAATTTACAGAAGAAACGATACGGGTAAACGGGTATGGAGTTCGTGACTATTGATATAAGGGGGTCGTCTCAAATTAATGTACAATAAGGTTGCTAGGGTGGTGAAGAAGAGGGAGCTATAAGTAGCGGAAGGTAACTTAAGAGCGGGAATTAGAAAGTGTCCGATAGGCCGATGGAAGACGAAGTGGATGAGAACTAACCTGGCTTTAATTAACCGGCCTTCGTTCGCTCCGCTGGCCTTTCATTACTTTGTGTCTGTGCAAGAAACTTTTCCCACCCAATATCACTTTTATCGAGATGTGCGAACAGTGTAAGTCCCTTACAGACGTGCGAACAGTGTAAGTCCCTTACAGACGTGCACGGAGTAATATATAATGGCTGCTCGAACTGACCTCCGCTTTGCATGGATGCAAGTAGATTCTGAAACTGGAGGGGTATCGAAGGATTTCACGTCAGTGGAATTGATGAAACGAATCTGCGACAAAGTATGGAGGTGACCACAGTGTAATTGACTCATCAGATGGCAAAGAGAGTGGAATTTTATTCTGACGAAAGTTTACCCCTATATGAGACAAGTGCTATGATTTTTAGTTTGGATGGTGTAAAGCCCAAGTTAGGAGAGTATAAATAGAGTCTTGCGGGTTTCTATCAATTTTAACACTGAAAATTAAAGGTTAGATGTGCTGACAATTGGAGTGGCGGCACCCAATAGTGTACCTAAGAGCGTGTGCTGCCCCCCCCCCCCCGCGACAATCCAGAATGCCTCCCCACATTCTACTGAACTAAGAAAGTATGACATTTTCCACATCAAAGCTTTGCTTTTATAAACTCAATTAAAAATAAAATGATAGCTGAGCAAAGCAATACGAAGTCTTTCTTTAAATCATTCTCTAATCCAGACCCTTTTGGAAGCGTGAGTAGGATTCGTTGAACACACAAAAGCTTCCGAGCCCACGTTAACCTGTAGGTCCCGTCCTTATTACATATTCATCCGATGGAAAGGAATGGTAAACCACCATCGGTTCACCTACCCAGGAACTTTCAACTCAGGACCTGCCTTTGGGCACCACACTCTTCACCATCATCAAATAAATAAGTAAAGTTCAGAGAGTATTGCTGAAAATTGAATATTGGCCACCTTCAGCCCATTCTGCGGTACTTTATTCGGTGGCCAGAGACTAGTGCCATACATTAATTTCAGTTAACAGCCATAATGGCCAGGTGCTGGCTCCACATTCAACTTTTGCACCAGTAATTCAGCCACGCAATAACTGTCATAATATTAAGGAAACACATTTGAATTTGTTTCTTCTGTGATTACCAATGTTTCCGTTTTTAAAATATGTACATTTATCAATGGCAAACAACTGTAAGTTAATTTTAAAAGCTTCATCGATACGTAATCGCTCTTCCTCTTCCTACTAACGATGTAGACAATGGATTTTGACTGTGTGTGTTCATCACTTCAACACTGAATAGCAGAGTCTCACAAAATTTGAAACAGCCAATGAGAACAACCTGCTTCGA
The DNA here is from genome assembly GCA_022664845.1 of Lepisma saccharinum. Classification (NCBI taxonomy): domain Eukaryota; kingdom Metazoa; phylum Arthropoda; class Insecta; order Zygentoma; family Lepismatidae; genus Lepisma; species Lepisma saccharinum. Next base: position 20,686 of record JAGDQP010031438.1, read on the forward strand.
ACACTTGCTTCGTACTAGAAATATGAGGTTCGTTTTACTTTAACTGCACCAAAGGAAGTAACGCGCTAATTAACCGTCTCCGAGAGTGAAAAATGTAAAGATTCATTACCTTACCTAACCTAAACGTTCCAATGGTCACTAATTTGAGACAAAATTAAGCAAATGAAATTACATTTGACGGCATTAGTATCGCCATTAGTATTCCTCCGCGTTTGGTACAGCTAAAGTAAAATTTAACCGAAATATGAGTGGAGCCATCCACTCATCAGAAACATTTTCTATTTACTTTTAAAACTCTAGTGAACGGAAACTGGGCCTTGGCCGGAAACTGGTGCCACCACCCTATGGCCATTCCTATATATTTAGAGAACTTACTGCTCCAAGCAAAATGTTGAATATAGGTTTTATTGAAATTTCTGAAGCGCACCGCAACATGTCTCTATTTAAAAATGCTTCCAGATAATGTTTTTCGTGTGCGCAAGGTAACTCCAGGAATAACGTCATAATAGAAGATGATCTTTGGCCTTACTGATGATGGTTAGAATAAACAATAATCCTTTTCCTGAATGGAAAATTTGAAATAGGCATTATACAATAAATATTTGCTTCACTATATAAATATTTAAGCATACTATGAGTTTATTACGATAGAATAAATACTGTAATAACAATAACTAAATAATAATAAACTAACACATGTTACTATTTAGTCTATGACATTACATTACTGAACACTAGTGAATGTTTTGTTTTGTTTTTGATTCTTCAAAAGAAAGATCCATACTTACCTCAATTCTTCTTTCTTCTTTCAACTTCACTTTTCCATATATCGTAACCTCACTCAGGAACAACTGCACCTCACACCACATTATCAATATAAAGAACGTATTCATACTAAGTCAAACCAAAACACTATCGTAAACACTAGGCACTTGGTGAACACTGTTTCCATATCCACGTATACTAAAAATAGAACATTTCTTTCCAACTTAACAGAGTTGCTAACCGCAATGTGCCCAACATTTTAGTACATGCATCAGCCACATCCTGGGAGAAGCGTACTTCTGCATATATTTTTACGAAGTTTTTTCTAACATGAGTTGGCGATTCCGAAATTCGGAAATAGACCACTCGCAAGAAGTGTTTTTTAGAATGAATAGTTTGCAATGAAGATAAGAATTTTACTAGAATTTATATAAAAGTTGGAACAGCCATATATATGTATATATACACGCATTTTGAAATTTTACAG